>CAUYQG010037160.1:0-53508 GCA_963574415.1 Tarsius wallacei | reverse complement strand
TTTTTTTTTGTAGGTAGTTTTCTTATTACATAGTCAATTTCCTTGATTGTTATTGGTCTATTTAGGGTCTTCTTGTTTCAACCTAGGCAGGTTGTGTGATATCAGAAAGTCTTCCATTTCCTTAAGGTTTTCAAGTTTGTTTCTATACAAGTATACATAGTAGTCTCTAATGATCTTTTGTATTTCTTCAGGGTCAGATGTGACTTCATCTTTTGTGTTTCTGGTTGTATTTATTTGGGCTTTTTATCTTTTTTTCTTGGTCAGTCTAGCTAGGGGACCATCAATCTTGTGTATACTTTCAAAGACGCAGCTTTTTGTTTCATTGATTTTTTGTATTATCTTTTTGTCTTCTATTTCCTGGATTTGGGCTTTTATTTTGATGATCTGGATTCTTCTGCTGCAGTTAGGGTTTTGGTGGTCTTGCTTTTCCAGCTTCCTAAGGTGACTTGTTAAACTTTTGATTTGTGATCTTTCTTTTTTCTTCATGTGCGTTTTTGGGGATATGAATTCCCCTCTTACTACAGCTTTCATGGTGTCCCAGAGATTTTGGTAAGATGTTTCTTCATTTTCATTTGTTTCCAGGTATCTTTTAATCTCTGTTTTGATTTCATCATTGACCTAGGAGTTGTTTTGCATCATGCTATTTCGTGTTCATGTCTTTGTGGGTTTGGGGGGAAACTTGTTGGTGTTGAAATTTATTTTTATTCCACTGTGGTCTGAGAAGGTGCATGGCAAAATTTTGATCTTTTGAAATTTGTTTATGCTTGATTTATGGCCAAGTATGTGGGCGATCTTAGAGTACATTCCATGCGGTGATGAGTAAATGTACATTCTGTGGTCGTTGGGTGGAGTGTTCTGTAGGTATCATTTAAGTCCATTTGGTCAAGAGTCACATTAAGGTTCCATATCTCATTGCTGACTTTTTGTCCTGATGATCTGTCTAGGGTTAGTGAGTGGGGTATTAAAGTCCCCAGCTATGATATTGTTAGAGTCAATATCTTTCTTGAGTTTTCCTAGAAGCTGCTTTATGAAAATTGGTGCTCCTATGTTGGGTGCATATATGTTAAGGATAGATATTTCTTATTCTTAGAGTGAACCTTTTATCATTATGTAGGTGGCCTTCTGTATCTTTTTAAATTTTTGATAGCTTAAACGGTATTTTGCCTGAAATTAGGAATGTGACTCCTCCTTTCTTTTGTGTTTCGTTCACCTGAAAATTTGTTTCCCATCTTTTTACTTTGAGTTTGTGCATGTCCTTTCTAGTGAGATAGGTCTCTTAAAGGCAATATATTGCTGCCTGGTGGCATTTTATCCATTTTGCCATTCTGTCTTTTCAGTAGTGCATTTAGTCCATTCTCATGCAGGCTAATTATTGAAATGTGAGATCTGGTCCCTATCAGAAAGTTCTTATAGAGTTGTTGTTGTTGTTCCTCTTTGTTTGTTGCCTTTCTTTTGGTTTTGCGGTTGGTTCGTGTGTGTTTTACTCTTTTTCCTGTACTCTTGTGAAGAACGTTGTTGTTCTTTTTTCCTTTTCTTCTGTGTTTAGTACTTTCTTAAGTGTTTTTTGTAGAGGTGGTCTGGTGGCAATGTAAGTTCTTAGGGATAGGATATCTGGGAAAGATTTTAATTCTCCCTCACTGATGAAGCTTAGCTTGGCTGGGTAGGTTATTCTTGGTTGAAATTGTTTATCTTTTAGAACTTTGAAGATAGGGCTCCAAGCACTCCTAGCCTGCAGGATTTCTGAAGATAAATCTGCTGTTATTCTAATTGGTCTTCCATAGTAGGTGATCTGGCCTTTTTCTCTTGCTGCCTTTAGGATTTTTTATTTTATACCTACTTTGTTTAGGCAAATTATTATGTGTCTTGGAGTTGGTCTTCTCATTTGTTGTCTTGCAGGGGTTCTCTGAATTTCTTGTGTTTGAATTGTTGCGTCACTGATGAGATGAGGGAAGTTTTCTTTAATAATCTCATGAAATGTTTGTTCCAAGGTGGCCTCTGTTTCTCTGTCTGTTTCAGGAAGTCCAATTTCTCTTAAGTTTGGTTTCTAGAAGTAATTGCTCATCTCTAGAAGGTTTTGTTGTCTTTTTAAGCTTCTTTTCTATTTTTGACAGTTTGGGTTAGTTCTATATTTGGTCCTCAAGCCCTGAGATTCTTTCTTCTGCTTGGCTAATTCTGCTTTTCATGTTTGTCAGTTTGTTCTTTATTTCATTCACAGTATTCTTTGTTACTGTTATTTCAGTTATCAACTCCTTCCTATATTCTTCTTATCTCTCTTCAATTCTTTTTCATCTCTCTATTAATGTCTCAATATCTGGGTTTGTAGTTTAAGAGCAGTCATTCTGGGGGCTCTTCATTGTTTGCATTCTGAAGTCAGTTTTCTCAGTGTCTGCCCTCCCAGCGGTCTGGGAGAGACCCATATTCTTCTTTTGGTTTTTCTTCTTTTGTGTAGATTTTTCTCTCTCTCCCCCTTTCCCTCCCCTTCTTTAATTCTGTTTTTCAGGGAAGGTGGGGTTGCTTTTACTTCTTTTGTTCAATCTCCTGTTTTTCCTTATGAATGTCCTCTGGCTTTGTTCACTTTTAAGGCTGGAGTGTGGGCTGGGGGTTGTACTTTTTGCAGTTTTGAGGTTTAATTGAGGGGGAAGCTGTGATTCAGAATCTATCTGCTGATCCCAGTATCCACCAACAGGTGTTTGGGCACACTGGAACCTATTTCCCACTTCCTTACAATCTGTCCATGCAGTAAGGTATAGGTTTGGTCCCTGGAACAAAAGGAGGTACGAAAAAGGAAAACAATGGAAGAAGGGGGGGGTCAAGAGGAAGTTAGAAAGAGAGAAGAGTGAGAGGGAAAACAGACATACATATCAACTAATGGGTGAAAAAGAGACATAAGTCCAGAAAAGAGTGAAAAACAGATACACAAGCAAAATTCCCTAAAGCATACCAGTAATCACACAAAGACAGTCCAATAAAATCATGCCTTTTGATGCATTTTTTCCCCAACACAAATAGGTATTCTAAAGCAAAAAGCAAACAAAAATGAGTAAAACAAACAGTCAAAACAATAAAATCAAAAGTCAAAATAAAAAACCAGACTAGCTCTGGAATCTTTCCTGAGTGTCTAAAGTCTCTTTAGCTCTGATCTCTAGCCTCTCCCCTTTGCTTTCATTGCAGCTTGGGTTTGTTCCCTTGGTGCGCAGCCTGAGATGTCTGTGATGGCCGAGTTGCCTGTATCTGATTCAGCATAGTGGAGAGGCTTTTGTCTCCTGTTTAGCAATGTTACCTTAGAAACCAAGGTGGAGGCTGCTGGTATGTGGGCAGGGCAATGAAAATCTCTGCCTGGAAAATGACTGAGGTGGGCAGCTCCTCTTTTGCGGATCCTTTCTCTCCACCAGTCCTTTCTCTTTGCTTCTCCGGGTCTGTGGGCTATTAACTATGATGAACTGTGGTGGTGTGCCAGGCACCGGGAATCAGCAACACAGCTGGGCACTGGATCTGTTGTGCCACCAGTGGCCTGGGGTAGAGGAGGGAACTGGGAATTCCCTCTTCTTGAGCTGAGAGCTGAGAGTGGCTGATCAGCACCTCCTTAAGATATACTGTTCCCTTACACAACCATGGGGTCCCACACTGGGTGCCTCAGCCAGAGTGGTACTGGAGCTCCAAAAGGCAGGTTGTGAACGGTGACAGCGGCTTTGGGCCCCACGCAGGGCACTTCAGCCAGGAATGGAGCTGGTATCTCTGAGGGGTGAGAGCCTAGAGCCTCCCTGGGTGACAGCGGCTTGAAATAGGGCTGGGCAGGGGCCCAGAGCCCAGGGTGGGGAGCTGGAACTCTGAGGAGTGACCACTGGGCCGCTGGACTGGGAGCCCAGTCAGGGAGGGAGCTGGCAGTGGCTGAGTGCCAGGCGGATCAGTGTAGCCAGCAAGGGAACCCAGATCTCCACAAGGCAGTATCCAAGGGCCTCCACAGGTGGCGGCTTGGGGCCGGGTGAGATGTTGTAGCCAGGGAGGGAGCTGGGATCTCCATGTTGCCAGGGCCTGGGTTACCTATGGTGGAGCAGCAGCAGCCAGGGGCCGCAATAGCCAGCCTTGCGTGAGACTGAGGCTCTCTGGATCTCAGACCAGTGTGGCTCACTTTTTGATTTCTATAGGTTATGCTTTATACCCTAATTTCATATTATATTAATTTCCCATCTAAAATTTGAAAATTATTAAGTCTAATTAAATAAAACAAAAAAATTAGCTAAAATAAAATATCATAGCACTTTTTATTTTTAAAATGCTCTTTTTGTCACCATTAAACTTAGCTCTTCCATAAGACCCACAAAATTACAATAAAGCATTATTCATAAAAAGCAATATGCCCTAATCTATGAGTTTCTGTGACATGAAAGACAGTAAACTTTATTCTGTCTTTGGATTCAGGCTTTATACATTTCCTGGGTATTGATGGGGTAATAGTTCTTTAAATCTAAGTTCTTTATATTATTTTTTCCTTGGGTTTACACCCAATTGGAAACTAAAACTCTCCTGTAGTTACAATATTCTTGCATCTCCAACAACATCTAAGAGTGAATTTGTGAATAACTTACAATCTTCTTTTGTGACTTCCCAGGAAATGAGAATGATAACAGGTTAAATATTCCTGGGATATTTCAAGCTCTGCATTTTATTTAAGAACAAATGGCTTGAGTAAAGGTATAAAAGAAAAATTGCACTGGACAGTTAAAAAAACACAAAGACTTTCTTCAAGGCGATTACTATTGACAGAGAAATTGAACTCAACTCTGCAGAAACAAAAGGCAGGGGTATTTTTAAATGCTGGAGCAAAAATACTTGGAGGACTTGAAAGGAATGGTTGGTCGATATGATTAGGTCACACGTGTTAGCTAATTCTCTCTTATGGAAGCTCGGATCCTACGATCTTAAAAAGACTGGGAGATAGTGTACTGTCATCCTTGATGCAGGGATGGTTTCTAGGTCCCTGAGAAAGACATTCCTGAATTGTAGAAGATTTTCATATCAAAAGGGCTGTCAAAAATTTTACAATTATGAGGGGTTTTTTTTTTCCTTCTTTTTAAAAATTTTATTTTAAAGATGTGGGGTACAGTTCAGGATTAGGTACACAAGATGTCACTATACGGGTAAAGGTTGGACCTCCCTTTGGTCCCCACTTTGCATGGTTTGAGATACCCATATTGATGTTGTGTACCCACACCCCCACCCATCCCAGCAGTATCCTGCTACTGCCAATCCCTTTCTTATAGTATTACGGTAAATGTTCAGGGTCTGCTTATGAGTGAGAACATGTGGTACTCTGTTCTTTGTTTCTGTGATTTTCACTGTTGCTAGGAAGTCCCTATGTTTGTCCTTCTTTATGGCCATGTAATATTCCATTGTATATATGTACCAAAATTTGTTTATCCAGTCCAATTTTGATGAGCAGCATGGTTGATGCCATGTCTTTGCTATTGTGAATAGTGTTGCAATAAACATGCATGTGCAGGTATCTTTTTTTGTAAAATGATTTGAGTTCCTCTGGGTATATTCCTGGTAGGGGAATTGCTGAGTCATATGGAAAATCAATGTCTAGACCTTTCAGAAATTGCCACACTATTTTCCAAATAGGATGCACTAGTTTGCATTCTCACCAGCAATATAGAAGCTTTTCTTTTTCTCCACATCCTCTCCAACATCTGTTGTTGTTTGTTTTATTAATGATGGTCATTCTTACTGGGGTTAGGGGTAATTTCAATGTGGTTTTGATTTGCATTACTCTGGTGATTAGTAAGGTGAGTACGTTTTCATGTGTCTGTTGGCTCCCTGTATATCTTCTTTTCAGAAGTGTCTATTCATGTCTTCTGCCCACTTTTTAGTGGGTTTGTCTGTTTGTTTGTTTTTCCTTTTGGCATGTTTGTAGGTCCTGGATGTTAGGCTTTTATCAGATATACAGTTGGCAAATATTTTTTCCCAGTCTGTGGGCTGTCTACCGCTCTCTTAATGGTTTCTTTGGCTTTGCAGAAGTTTTTCAGTTTGATGAGGCCCCACTTGTCTATCTATCTTATCTCTTATGGCATGGGCATTTGGGGTTTTGATCAGGAATTGGTTGCCAGTTCCAATTTCCATAGGGTGTCTCCTGCAATTTCTAAGGTTCTTATAGTTTGAAGTTTTACATTTAGGTCTTTGATTCATTTAGAGTTGATTTTTGTGTATGGTGATAGGTAGGGGTCCTGTTTCAGTCTTCTGCATGTGATCTGCCAGTTTTCCCAGCACCATTTACTGAATAGGTTCTCCTCTTCCCAGTGGTTGTTGGTAAAGGTTTGGTTGAGGATAAGTTGTTTAAAAATTGAGGTTTTGCTTCTGGAATCTCTATCCTATTCTACTGACCCATATGCCTATTCTTGTACCAATATCAGGCTGTTTTGATTATTGTAGCCTTATAGTAAAGTATAAAGTCTGAAAGTATGATACCTCCTGCTTTGTTTCTTTTGCTGAGGATTGTTTTGGCTATTCATGGTCGTTTATGTTTCCATATGAATTTCTATATTGTTATTTCCAGGTCTGAGAAGAATGATGTTGGTAATTTAATGGGTATTACATTGAATCTGTAGAGTGTCTTGGATAAGATGGACATCTTGACAATGTTTATTCTTCCTATCCATGAGCATGAAATATTCTTCCATTTGTTTGTATCTTCTTGGATTTCTTTGAGCAGTGTTTTATAGTTTTTGTTGTAAAGATCTTTCACGTATCTGGTTAGGAAGATGCCAAGGTATTTCTTTTTTCTTTTTTTGTGTGTGTGTGTGGCTATTGTGAATTGTGTTGTACTTTTATTTGGTTCTCTGCCTGCTTGTTGTTGGTATATATGAATGCAACTGTCTCTTGCACATTTATTTTGCACCCCTAGACTTTGCAAAGTCCTTATTCAGTGAAAGTAGGTTTTTGACAGAAGATTCTCTTGGGTTTTTGAGGTATAGAGTCATATTGTCAGCAAAGAGGGATAACTTGAATTCCTCGTTTTCTATTTGGATACCTCAGATTTTCTTCTTTTGTCTAATTGCTCTAGCTAGGACTTCCAACACTATGTTGAACAAGAGTAGTGGGAGTGGGCAGCCTTGTCTTGCTCCAGTTTTCAGGGAAAATGTTTCCAGTTTCTGTCCATTTAGCATTATGCTGGCTCTGGGTTTATTGTAGATGGCGCTTACTGTTTTAAGGTATGTTTCTTCTATGCCTAGTTGCTTGAGGGTATCAATAAGGATGCTAGATTTTATCAAAAGCTTTTTCTGCATCTAATCTAAACAAGAATCATGTGGTTCTTGTTTTTACAGCTGTTGATGTATTTAATTGCATTTATGATATGACGGATGTTGAACCAGCCCTGCATCCTGTGAATGAAGTCTACTTGTTTGTGTGGGAACTCTAAGAAAAGGGAATGAGGATTCTATAGTCAGGAAGGAAGCTGTGTAAAGTTTAGTCAAGCTGAGAGGAATATAAAAGCTATCTTGGTAATGATGAGTTAATAAAAAACATGAAATAACTCAAAATAAAATAATACTATGAGAAGACCTTAATTCAGGCAGTGATGGCTTACACTGGTAAAGTACATAAAATTTATGTAAAATGTATGCTTAAATATTTAGTGGTATAAATTATGTGGGAGTAATTTGTAAAGATTCGATTTTTATATCTTTAAATAATTAGTAAACCATTATTTGTGAACCAGTACTTAAGGATTTGATTTTTTTAAATTTAAAACTATAAGATTATATAAGAGAAAGTTTTGTTACAGTCTCTGAAGGTAAATATTTCACCTAAACACAATGTATATGACTAGTAATATTAATAATTTAACATACATATTTAAATAAGTTGGAAATGATATCTGATAGATTCAAAACTTTAAAAATTTTTGAATTACGACTAGACTTTAGAAATTCCAAACTATTAGTTATTTTTTAAATTATAATTATAAAAAACAGGAGAAATCTGGCAAAGTGTATCTTTTAATAATATAGTTTCACGTGCAAAAAAATTCATTCTCTATTGAATTGTTCATGGGGCTCATGTTTAATCATAAAAATAATTATATACCTATCAAAATAATGTCTAGGGATAATGATAATCATAATTGTTTATCAATACATAATTCTAGTGTTAAAGCACATTTAATGTTTTTGCACTTGGCATACTGACATAATTATGCCAAGTGAAAAAAAAATTGATTTTTTTTTTAGAGTTATTTATCAAATCTAGAAAGTCAAAGTTCTTGTCAACTAATAAATTGCAAAAGAAAGTAAAAGGATTGCCGGGCATGGTGGCTCAGCCCATAATCCCAGCACTATGGGAGGCTGAGGAGAGAGGATTGCCTGAGCCCTAGGATTTGAGACCAGCCTGGGTATCTTGGTGAGACCTCATCTACACAATAAAAATTGCACACACACAAAAATATTAGCTGGGTGTGGTGGCGCGCATCTGTAGTTCCAGCTACTTGGAAGGTTGAGGCAGAAGGATCACCTAAGCCCAGCAGGTTAAGGCTACTGTGACCATGAGTGTGCCACTACACTCCAGCCTGGGCAACAGAGTAATACTCCATTTCAAAAAAAAAGAAAGTAAAAGGATCAATTTCTAGTTCTAAAAAAATTGTCCAAATTCTATTTTAAGATTTAAAATATTAAGCAGGATTCATGTTTTAATTATTTTTGAAAAGAAACAAAATCATTGGTAGAAAATACCTAAGAACTAGACCTTAACAAATTATATTCTGAATTATTACAAAATTCTGTAATTGGAGAGGACAAATTTCTATAAGAAAAGCACCTCACAACAAGTTTGATACATTTGCTATTTAACTTATATCAGCATGCCAAGTGCAAAATAAAATGTGTTTCTCACCAGGATCATGTTTTGATGAAAAATTGTTTTTTATGATTAAACATGAACCCCATGAACAATTGTATTAAAATGTGACTTTTTGTCTGTGAAACTATATTATTATAAGATATACTTGTGACAGAGTTCTCCTATGTTTTATATAGTCTTTAAAAATAGTGAACAGTTTGGCATTTCTAAAGATTTGATACAGCTTATTTGCAAAAAAAAATCTTGGACAATCCAACCCATTTCTAGCAAAAATTAAATTTCTAAGAAATAGAAAAAAAGTATAAAACTTTTATTACAGAAAACAAAAAAGCACTATGGAAATGTCTATTTTGCTACAAATAAATACTCTAATATGTCACTGGTTAGGAAAGAATGACTGCACATTTTCAAAATTTTACAAACTCTTTGCAAATTCAGTGGCACAAATAGTTTTACAAAAATTGCATTCTATCAAGAAGCTGCTAGTGCCTCTGAAAGCATTGGTTTCAGGAAGTCTGGCCCATATGATAGCATGAAAAATAAAAGCATGGTTTTGCCATCAGTGTGTGAGTAAATTTATACCCTCTGCAATAGTACTTAATGCCTCTGGCACTTTTTCTTTTGTTTGACCATTTAATATTATGCTTGATAAAGTATTTAACTCAATTATTAATCTTATAAGTTAAATTGACCTTGAAATGTCCAGTCTTTCACTGAAATCTGAAATATGTGCTTAATAGGTGAAGTATTTGAATGAAAATAGCCACTATGCCTGTTGTGTATGAAGATAGTAGCTTGCCATTTTTCTGTGCAAGGATGTGTGATCATATTCACACTCTTACCCTAGATAAATAAATCCATTTTGGAGAATGTACCAGACAATCAAAACATTTTGTGTTTTGTTGTGATATGAAAATATTGTACGTATAATATAAAAATGTTGACAAATGTACATGGAGTGTAGATCACCTTGTCATGATAGGTTAAGTCCACCCAAACAATGCCAAAACCTCTATTGTGATAATGGGTGGGGCACATACACATTATTTTTTAATTTCCTTACTCAACATAAGCTTTATTGAAACATTACCTATGTTTTTGTTTTTGTTTTTGTTTTTGTTTTTGAGTTGGAGTTTCACTCTGTCACCCAGGCTGGAGTGCAGTGGCACGCTCATGGCCACCCCAGAGTCAACCTCCTGGGCTCCAGTGATCCTTCCACCTCAGACTTCCAAGTAACTGAACTACAGGCACACTCTACCATGCCTGGTTACTTTTTTATTTATCGTAGAGACAAAGTGTTGCCAAGCTGGCAGGACTGGTTTCGAACCCGCGGGTTCAGGCAAACCACTTGTCTCAGCCTCCCAAAGTGCTGAGATTATAGGCTACGCCACCAAATCCGGTCTTACCTAGGTTTTCAAAAGAAAACACTAATTATGTGGATTGTGAATGTCCACATTAAATAATATAACACTTTTTTTTCACTGAAAAATGTATTTACAGTGAGACTATATACCTTCAATACTCTAGGCCATATTGGTTTATTTATCTTTTAATAAAGAACAAAACAAAAGCTTTTACTTCTGAGTTGCCAAAGCTTTTGCCCTTAAAACTCTCTGTGCTTTTCATTTCCCACATTAGTTTTAGGAAAGAGTGTGTTTTAGTAAATATCAGAACTGTGGTAATTGAAATTTAATATTAACAGATTGAGAAAAGTTTCTAACATAGACATAGTCTCACAGAGACTTGTATGAGCTAATGGCTTCATATTTGAATAGAGCGAAAAATTCTTTCCAGTCTCATTACAATAACATTGTTCAAATTGACTTTCCTTGGCTGAACTACATGGAACCCAAAGTCCTTTGGGGGATACAGGCTCTGATCATTTAAAACCCTCTTTCTGCATATGTGTATGCAGCTTTCATTGGAAAGCCAGTTAATTCTTTGAAGGTTGTAAACTGCATGGGTTCAAACTCAGGAATATATTGATTTGTATCAGCTTGTCTTTCAAATTATTATAGTTTTGCTTAGTTTTATTTCCAATTGTGTTTTATCCATAATTTCAATTGTTAATTTCTAGTTCTAATTTTGAATACATTCTAAACTATGAAAAGTATTATTACATCTGGTGATGGCATTTATTTGCCAGAAACAACAAAAAATAGTTTTACATGATGCCTTTTATTTCCAAGTTATTTTCCCCCATTTTGTGACTAATAGCATGGGTTTTTATCCCTGCTACTTTTTGATCAGTATAACTAATGTAAAATATAGTTTTAAAATTTAGATTTATGCCTAATACATGTTTAAAAACAAAAAAAGTTATTCATACAATATAGGGATTTTTGTCCTTCAATTGTGATATATGACACAGATTTAACACCCGAATGCTTACTGCTATATTTTTTAGTCAGATATCGCATATCATATTTGGTTATTTTTAAATTAAAAGTATAATTTTTAAAAAGGGAATTGTTATTACTTAAAGATCTTTTGAATTCCATTCAGTTATTCTTTCCATAAATATTTATTAAACATCTATCAAATACCACTCACTGAACTAGGAATCGGACAAAGAGATAAATAAGAAATAAATTAACCATTTTAACAATGAGTTGAATTACATAATATAGGTAAGAGAAAATCCTGTGAAATCACAGTGTAGACATAATTGTAAATACTATGTGAACATTAACTGTCTGCTTTAACATCAGAACACTTTCTGTAAGGACATTAATTTCTCTTAATCATAACTTTCCTTTCCTCATCTGAGTTTTGAATTCATTGAGAGAGACAAAATGTCAGTAGATGAGAGCAGAATATCAACTTTTTAACTGTAGAAGGCTAAGTATGAGGATGTAGCCTTATTGTGCAGCAACAATTTTTTTGTCTGTTTTTATTTTTAATCTTGAACCTCAAAATTAGACCGATGTCTTTACTTAGTCCAAAGAACAGAACAAGTTCAGTCCATACAATGTGATGGCCTAACCTGGAAAAACTTATGTTATGTATTAGAGGATAGGACTTAGAAAAAAAGTGGAATAAAAAAGCTGGACCACGCATGCTAATTCCTCTACCAATTCACCAATCAGGTAACTTGAAAGGAACAGGATGCAGCCAAATGACCAGGAAATATTAGGGAACAGCCTTTCTTGTGACAGCTGTAGAGTGTGGAGCACAATGTACCCTAAATATGTATGTAGGTAATCTTAAAATAGTAGTGTAATTGCTTTTATCTGGAAACCCCAGTACATCCCTGCCAGCCTTTAAGCACCAAATATACGCATAGTCACAGTATAGCTTAATTGCTCATTTAGATTTCAGTACAAAAGTAGTTCTCTTTGAGATGCTACCAAAAATCTGTACTATCAAATGCCTCAAATGTTCTTGGTAACCTTTCATTGTCATCATTTATAAGTAAAAATGAGAGAAAACATGTTTTCTGCTACTTGAGTATATGAAAATTAACCAGCCTTTTCTCAAAAAAGAAGAATTTGAAACTCTTCCTGACAGCTGAAATGTTTTATTCTTGCTGAGAGCTGTTTAAAATTCTTCTCCAACAAAAATAACCATCCATAATTTCGTTATCTGTGCTACTGTTTATAAAATAATAAAGTGAAAATTTAAATAAACAAAGATAAATAAAAAGCAGATGTTGGACTAAAGCCTTACATAATTCTGCAGAGCACAGAGATTTTTAGGGGCAAAGGCTGTGGCAACTCCGAAATAAAAGCTTTTGTTTTATTCTTTATTAAAAGATAAAGATAGGTTTTTAAAAAAAGAGAAAGAAAAACGGATAAAATCCCAGTACACGCTTACACAGTAGCTTGTGAACATGACACTTTTTGTGGATCTTTTAAATTCCCCACAGAAACATCTAAGCACTCAAGGCTACCTGACAATCATTACTCCCAAACTAATTCACTTGACTGTCCTTTCCGTTCTTCACCACAGATGTTCCAAGACTTTCCCCAAGCTCTCCTCTTATCCTGGTGCTTTTTACACTTAGCAGATGATCCACTTCCTGCCACATCAAAAATAAATACAACTACTCGTGTGTGCTGTCTCAATTTCCCTCCCAACCACTTTCATCTCTACACCTGGTCCTAAATCATTCCAGTTTTTCTACTCCTTTCCAAAGCAAATGTTGCATGCCTGGGCTATGACTCATCTCCACACCATTTGTTTCCTTTCAGTGTTTTAGATCCATGTATTTTTCCTTTTTACCTTACAATGTTACCATTCCCTGGTCTTCCTGGTCCTTGAAACTATTTCCCATTTACTAAATATTTAGTATCACTGAACATGCCTCCATTTAAGACCCCTGCTCAGCTTCTGCAATGATATTCGATTTGGTTCTCTTAAACATTTTTTCTCTTTCTTTCATTAGCTTATTTTACACTGGAGATCCCTTCATTATTATTTTTCTATTATTGACTTCTTCCTTTTTTTTTAATTTTAAAGATGTGGCTACAATTCAAGGTTAGGTATACAAATATTCATTATGCAGGTACCCTTGCTGATGAGGTATGCACCCCCTGGTAGTTTCCCACTACTGCAAATCCCACCACCACTCCCCTGGCAGTTTCCCATTACTACCAATCCCTTTCTTATAGTATTATGATAATTGTTCAAGGTCTGCTTGAGTGAGAACATGTGGTACTCAGTTCCTGGTTTCTGTGATAGATCACTCTGTATTATAGACTCTAAGTCAATCCAAGTTGCTGAGAGTTCATAACTTTGTCATTCTTTATGACTGCATAATATTCCATCGT
Source organism: Tarsius wallacei (assembly GCA_963574415.1). Lineage (NCBI taxonomy): Eukaryota > Metazoa > Chordata > Mammalia > Primates > Tarsiidae > Tarsius > Tarsius wallacei. The sequence continues at coordinate 39,883 of CAUYQG010037160.1, read as the reverse complement.
GTATATGTACAACATTATTTTTATCCAGCCCTCTTTTGATGGACAACAATGTTGGTTCCATGTTTTTACTCCTTTGAATAATGCTGCAGTGAACATGCATGTGCAGGTAGCTTTTTCATAGAGTGATTTGAGTTCCTCCAGGTATATGCCCAGTAGAAGGATTGCAGGGTCATATGGATGGTCAATTTTTAGATCTTTCAGGAATCGCCAAATGTTTTCCACAGAGGTTGTACTAGTTTATACTCCCACCAACAGTGTAGAAGTATTCCCTTTTTCCCACATACTCTCTAGCATCTGTTGGTTTTTGAGTTATTGATAATGGCCATCCTGACTGGAAATAGGTAGTATCTCTACATGGTTTTAATTTGCATTTCTTAGATGACTAGTGAGGTAGAGCATTTTTTCATGTATCAGTTGACTGCTTGTATATCTTCTTTTAAGAAGTGTCTATTCATATCTTTTTCACACTTTGTAATGGAGCGGTTGTTTTTTTAATTTTTGGCACATTTGAGTTCCTTATAGATCCTAGATATTAGGCCTTTATCAGATATACAGTTGGCAAATATTTTTTCCCATTCTTTGGGCTGCCCCCCTGCCCTCTTGATGGTTTCCATTGCTTTGCAGAAGTTTTTCAGTACAATGAGGTAACAATTGTCCATCTTATCTCTTATGGCATGGGGACTTGAGGTTTTGATCAGGAATTGATGGATAGTTCCAATTTCCATAAGGATGTCTCCTGTATTTTCTAAGGTTCTTATAGTTTGAGGTTTTATGTTTAGGTCTTTGATCCATTGTTATGGCTATTTGTGGTTGTTTATGTTTCCATATGAATTCCTGTATTGCAGTTTCCAGGTCTGAGAAGAATGCTGCTTGCAATTTAAGGGGTATTGCATTAAATCTGTAGATTGCCTTGAATAGGATGGATATTTTTACATTGTTAATTCTTCTAATCCATGAGCATGGAACATTTTTCCATTTGTTTGTGATATCTTTGATTTCTTTGAGCAGTGTTTTGTAGTTTTCACTGTAAAGGTTTTTCATTTCTCTGGTTAGGAGGATGCCAGGTATTTCCTTTTTTTTTTTTTTTTTTGGTGACTATTGTGAATGGGATTGTGCTTTTTATTTGTGATTCTCTTTGTTTATTGTTGGCATATAAGAATGCAACTGTCTTTTGCAGATTTATTTCATACCCCGAGACTTTGCCAGTTTTTTTATCAGTGCAAGGAGGTTTTTGACAGATTCTCTTGGGGTTTTGAGATATAGAATCATGTCGTCTGCAAAGGGAGATAACTTGACTTCCTATTTGAATACCCCTGATTTAGTTCTCTCTCCTAATTGCTCTAGCTAGGACTTCCAATACTGTGTTGAACAAGAGAGTAAGAGTGGGAATCCTTGTCTTGTTCCAGTTCTCAGGGGAAGTGTTTCCAATTTCTGTCTGTGTAACAGTGTATTGGCTGTGGGTTTCTCATAGATGGTTCTTACTATTTTGAGGTATGTTTCATCTATGCCTAGATGTTCAAGGGTTTTTATCAAATAGGGGTGCTGGATTTTATTGAATATTTTTTTCTACATCTTATGATATGATCATGTGATTCTTGTTTACATCTGTTGATGTATTTAATTACATTTTGGGGTCTTGCGGATGTTGAACCAGCCCTGCATTCCAGGGATGCAGCCTACTTAGTTATGGTGGATGATTTTAAAATGTGTTATTGGATCTGGTATGCTAGAATCTAGTTGAGAATTTTAGCATTTATGCTCATCTACAATATTGGCCTTTAGTTCTCATTCTTTGTTGACTCTTTACCTGGTTTGGTTATCAACGTGATGTGTTAGTTTCATAAGATAATTTGGGGAGAGTTCCATCCTTCTGCATTGCCTAGAATACTTTCAATAGGATTGATATTATCTACTCCTTATATGTTTTGTAGAATTCTGCTGAAAAGCCATCTGGTCTGGGACTTTTGTAGGTGGTTTTCTTATGACATAATCTATTTCCTGGGCTGTTGTTGGTCTATTTAGGGTCTCAATTTCTTCTTGTTTCAACCTGGGGAGGTTGTGTGATATCAGAAAGTCCTCCATTTTATTAGGTTTTCATGTTTGTTTCCATACAAATATACATAGTAATCTCTGATAATGTTTTGTATTTTTTCTGGGTCAGTTGTGACTCGATTTTTTGCATTTCTGATTATGTTTGGGGGGGGGCTTTTTTCCTCTATTTCTTCGTCAGTCTAGCTAGGGGTCCATCAATCTTGTTTATCCTTTCAAATAAGAAGATTTTGTTTCATTAATTTTTTTTGTATTATATTTTTGTCTCCCATGTCCTGAATTTGGGCTTTTACTTTGGTGATCCGGTTTCTCCTGCTGAAGTTAGGGTTTTGGTGGTCTTGCTTTTCCAGCTACCTTCAGTGATTTGCTATGCTGTTAACTTGTGATTTTTCCATTTTCTTCATGTGTGTTCTTAGAGAAATGAATTCCCCTCTAAGTACTGCTTTTATGGAATCTCAGAGATCTTGATAAGATGTTTCTTCATTTTCATTGGATTCCAGGAATCCTTTAATTTCTGTTTTGGCTTTTGTGTTGACCCAGGAGTTGTTCAGCATCATGCTGTCTAGTGTCTATGTCTTTGTGAGTTTTGGGGAAACCTTGCTGGTGTTGATATTTATTTTTATTCCACTGTGGTCTGAGAAGGTGCATGGCAGAATTTCAATCTTATGGAATTTGTTTATGCTTGATTTATGGATGAGGACCTGTCAATCTTAGAATATGTTACATGTGATGATGAGTAGAATGTATATTCCATGGTTGTTGGGTAGAGAGTTCGATAGGTATCAATTAAGTCCATTTAGTGAAATGTCACATTGAGGCTCCAGATCTCAATATCATTTTTTTAGTTTACCCAGAAGCTGCTGTATGAAAGTTGGTGCTCCTATGTTGGGTGAATATATGTTTAGGAGGAATATTTCTTGTTAATGGATTGAACCTTTTATTATTATGTAATGACTTTCCATATCTTTTTAAATTTTTAATAGTATAAAGGGTATTTTATCTGATATTAATATTGCAACTCCTGCTTTTTTTTGTGTTCTGTTCACCTGAAAATTTGTTTTCCATTCTTTGACTTTGAGTCTGTATGTCCTTTCTGATGAGATGAGTCTCATGGAGACAACATATTATTGAATCATGATATTTTATCCAATTTTCCATTGTATGTCTTTTCTGTGGTGCATTTTATCCATTCACATTCAGGCTAATTATTGAGATGTGAGAGTTTATCCCAGTCATGAGGTTCTTATAGATTGTTGCTGCTGCTGTTTGTTTATTTGTATGTTGCCTTTCATTTGATTTTTGAGTTGATTTATGTGTGTTTTCAAGCTTTTTCCTATATTCTTGAGAAGGGTGTTGTCATTCTTTTTTTTTCTTTCATTCTTCTCTGTTTAATACTTTCTTAAGTGTTTCTTATAGAAATGGCCTGGAGACAGTGTAAAGTCTTAGGGATTAAATATCTGGGAAGGATTTTAATTTTCCATTGCTGATGAAACTTAGCTTAGCTGGACAGGCAATTCTTGATTGAAATTGTTTATCTTTTCAAATTTTGAAAATTGGACTCCAGTCTTTCCTAGTCTGAAGTGTTTCTATAGATAGGTCTGCTGCTATTCTAATTGTTCTTCTCCAGTAGGTAGTCTGACCTTTCTTGCTGCCTTTAGGATTTTTCTTTTATGCCTACTTTGTGTAAGCAAATTACTGTGTGTCTTCGAGTTGGTCTTCTCATTTGTTGTCTTACAGGGGTTCTCTGAATCTCTTGTGTTTGAATGGTCACATCTCTGATGAGATTAGGGACATTTTCTTGGATAATTTTATGAAATTTTTGTTCCAGGGTGTTCTCTGTCTCTCTATCTGCCTCAGGGATTCCAGTTACTCTTTTTTTTTGTTTGTTTTTTTGAGTTGACGTCTCACTCCGTTGCCCAGACTGGAGTGCAGTGGCCACTTCCGGCCACCGCAGCCTCGACCTGCTGGGCTCTGGCGATCCTTCCACCTCAGCCTTCCGAGTAGTCAGAACTACAGGCGTGCGCTACCACACCCGGCTAGTTTTTTTGATTTATTGTAGAGATGAGGTTTCACCTGGCCAGACGGGTCTCGAACCCGTGGGCTCAGGCAATCTGCTCACCTCAGCCTCCCAAGGCACGGGATTACAGGCTGAGCCACCGAGCCCGGCTTCCAGTTACTCTTAAGTTCTGCCTCTTGGAGGCTTTGTTCTGTTTTTTAAAGTTTCCTTTCTATGCTTTTAACAGTTTGTGTTAGTTCCATATTTTGGTCCTCAAGCTCTGAGATGCTTTCTTCTCCTTTGTTAGCTCTGCTTTCTATGCTTATCAGTTTATCATTTATTTTATTCATTGTATTCTTTATTGCTGTTATCTCAGTTATCAACTCCTTCATTCTTTCCTCTTGTCTGTCCTATTTCTATTTATCCTCTCCATCAATATCTTGATATCTGGTTTTGTGGTTTGAGACCAGTCATTCTGCGGGCTCTTCAATGTTTGAGTTCTCAGTTGTATTCTCAGTTGTCCTCCCAGCAGTCTTTATGAGACCTTATAGTCTTCCTTTGGTTTTTCTTCGTTTGTGTAAGTTTTCCTTCCTGCCCCTCCCCTTTTTTTTTAACCTCTTCTTTATTTTTCACTGATGAATTGGGATAGCTTTTATTTCTGTTTGCTCACTCTCTTATTCTTCCTTATGTAGATCCTCTGACTTTATTCAATTTTGATGATGGACTCAGGGTGGAGGACTGGGCTTTTTATAGTTTTGAGATTTAATTAAGGGAGTAACTGTGATACAGAAGGTATCTTCAGATCCCAATATCTACTGACAGGTATGTGGGCCTGCTAGAACCCACCTCCCACAGCCTTGCAATCTGTTCATGCAGCAGGGGTGTATGTTTCCCCCTGAAAGTAAAATGTTATAAGAAAAAAGAAAAAAAATGGAAAAATGAAGGAGGAAATTGAAAAGAAGGTGGAGAGAGATAAGAAGAAGAGGAAAAATAGACAGGCATACCAACCAGTGAATAGACAGAGGGAAAAACACAGAAAAAACAAACAAAAAATCCAAAAATATACAATCATACAAATGAACAAAAAATTCCTGTTTATGTACTCACCCTCAAAAATATCCCTACACAAATAGAGAATCTAAAAAATAAAATAAAATAATGAAAAAAAAGTACAAAAATGTAAACAAAAACATAAAGAAAGAAGAAAAAGAAGAAAAAAGCCAAAACAAAAAACAATTAAAAAAAAAAAAGCTCTGTGACCATTTCTGTAACTCCAGGTCGCTTTTGGCTGCCACCACTGAGTTAAGAAGCTCCAGTCTTCAGTCCATAGCCTCCACTCTCTGTGTAGGATGATAGGATTGATCTCAGTGTGGGTCAGATGCCCCACAGACTATTATGCCAGGGGGATGGGTCAGATCCAGACTCATCTGACTTGTCTGCTGCCTTCACTGCTGTTAATCCTCCCACTCAGATCTGACATGTCTGTGCCTGTTCCAGAATGGGGAAGGGGCATCTGTCTCTCTGAGTTCAATGAAGGAGTAGGCTCTGAGTGTCAGGTTGGAGCCTGGACAGAGTTGGGCCGGGCATTGCATGTCTTTGCCCAGTTCTAGGACAGAGAAGATGCTGCCAGTCAGCATCTCCTCATTTGTGGCAGGGCTCCATTCCAGTTTTCCACACCCTGCCTTCTTCACAGTTCCTGAGACTTATGCTGGTCTGCTGCTGCAGGAGACGGCTTGGGCCAGGTGCCAGGTGGTGAGGAGTAGTGCTTCTCTGCTGCCTCCTCTAAGAGAGCCCCCAGAATGGCAGACAGTACTGCATGCAGATGATCCTGCATGCCAGGGGATCCAATCTCAGGGCAGTGGTGGGTTTCAGTCACCTCTGGAGAAGAGCCCTGGGTGCATGAGCCTGAGTCTCCTCTCAGATGGACTCACTCACCCACTAGCACACACCCACTCATGTAGACAGTCTTTATGGACACTCACTTTTGCAGAGACTCTCATACTCTGCCCTATTCCTCTCTCCCTGCCTCATCTACTTGCCTCTCTCCCTTGACTTCTTTCTGTTTGACCCATAATACTATCTCTAGGTCATCTCCAATATAATCATTAGTTGACTGACTACCAAAAAGTAGTAGACACACAAATTAATACCCAACAGGTTTGTCCAAGTCATGTTTCTTTTGAGGTCTAGGCATGCATTCAATCATTTCTAATTGCCAACTAGACATTTCTACCTTGATATTCTATGTATGCCTACAACTGAGCAAGCTTTTAGGAAAGGGCAAATATTTATTCTGTATGTGTGTGCGTGTGCGTGTGTGTGTGTGTGCATTTCCCAAGTGACGAGACTTCTGTTAGCATAATGCTTTCCCTGGAGAGGATATCTATTTTAATTAATTGATGATTTTGATATAAACCAAAAAGTCATCAGTTCTTATTTCTTTCTGGAAGCTGGTTGCCAGCCGGGAGCATATATTCTGGTCTACTGCTCCACAATGTTAAGTTTTTAAGTGGCAGACAATATGTTAATAGAGTTTAGTATAAAGTGCTCTTGGCATACATTTATAAAATAAATAGTCCAAATGGAAATCAGGAGACAATAAAAGGAACTGGCACAATTAATTTAAAAACCAAATAGATAAGTCTCAGCACAAGATTTGAATCTTAGACATTTTAAATATAAAAAACACAAAATAAATCAAGAATCCTCAGCAGACATGATATGTGGAGAAAATAAGGCATGTGAGGTAAAATGTGAATAGGTAGGATATCTGGAAGTTTGAGGAAAGTGTGTGAAAGTTTAAGGGTTAGGTTAGACAGGAAATGTTTAGACCAATTATGAAAGTCTTTGTATGCCAGTTAAATAATTTAGATCTTAACTTGCAGACACTGTGAAGATAGATAGAAGAATGCATTTAATCTCTTATGTAACAATAATTGGTTTTGAATTTCAAAGCAGTGCTATATTTGTATGAAATAGTAATTAGAAGCAGTTTAAGGCCAATTCTTAAAGCAGCATCTGATTCACCAATAAAGCTAGCTAAATATGTTTGTTGAGTGAATACATTGAGTAAATGGGGTACAGGAGGCCAAGATAATATTCAGAATGGTTTAAAGGATAGATGATGAGGTTATTTATCCAGGTGGTGATAACAAGGAGAGAGAAGGGATGCGGGATGGAAGAGACTTGGAAAGATAACTGAGAATGCTTTTCAATAAGAAAGAAGGACTAACATAATGCTGCATTTGTTACATGCCAGAAACTGTGTCTTGACATATTCATTAATTTAGTACTCACAATAATCCTGTGAGAAAACCAAGATTCAAAGAGATCTGACTTGCTGAAGTCACATTTCTGGGAAGTGGCAGAGCACTGTTTAACTGATATCTTGACCTTAAATCACATACTCTTTTCACTCCAGCATGACTCCAAAAGTGTCAAAGTAGCTGTACCCCTTAAAGAAAATACTCATGGTCTTTGAAGCTTGCTAAAACATTCCTAAGAAAGATATGTTAATCAGTAGTTAGTTTGCAGAATATGTGTTTTCCTACATGTTGATGTCCAAAGAATCCTGAAAAGTCAACACATCCCAGCTAAAATAATCATCTCTCCCTTTACCCTTCCCCTTAATATATTTTATATTCTCTATGATACAAGTTAAAAGGCCACTACCCAAGTCATACTCCTAGAAGTAATGTTAGTCTCCCTAATTACACTCACCCTCTACATTCAGTTAGTCATCAAGTCATGCCAATCTTTTCCTAAAAGTTTCTCAATTCACCTCTTTTCCATGATTGTATAACTACAACCCTGGTTTAGACTTCACTTCTCACATAATTTACTATGAATCTTGCTCCCTCATCTCCAGTCTGCCCTTCTCCAATACATTTTCTATTTTACCATGTCTCTATTAAAAAGTAGGAAGAAGAAAAACCTTTATATAAAATTTAAAAATTATGTTTTATCTTATAAGCTAAAAAGTTCCACATTGTCTTTCCAAAGTTAAATGCAAGTAAATAGATATAAACAATAATATAAATATAATCTTTCATTTAATACTACCAAATTCCATATAGTATTGTACATTGTATCTTAGGATGGTTGAATATCAATATCAGTTACAATTATTAATTTTCTATTATATAATTCTCTACAATCTTATCACAATTCATTTCTGAGAGTTAAAGTAAGAAAGTCATCTTTCTCTATCAATGCCTTCAGCCTTTTGACCATCATCTCCACTGGAATTACAGTCAAAGCTTGACCAATTTTCTTGCATGCTTAAAAATGCTATATGTCAAGTGTGGAAGGTTGGGAGAAGAGAACTGACAAAAGAGAGAGAGAGAGGAAGAGAGGGAGAGGGAAGGAGAGAGAGAGAGGAGGCAGTCATTTTACAAAGATGGTTAAAAATATCCATCAACAAGGGTGCCTGCATAATGAACATTTTATACCTAACCCTGAATTGTGTCTCACATCTTTAAAATGAAGAAAAAAGAACAAGAAAATTAATAATAATAATAGTATTTATGGTCAAAGAGTTTAGCCCCAATTCTGCTTTGTTTAAAACTATAATTTTGTCCATGAGGATTCAACATTTCTTAAAGATGCAATTATTTCTATTTCTTCTAGATTTAGTATGCAATATTCAAGGTAACTGAAAATTGTGTTTATTAAAGAAATTACTTTTTAAATAAAAATGTCTAAGATACACAACTATTTAAAAATTTAGTTTAGCTTTATCAATTCCTAGTATTTTGATTTGATTGAAGCCTACCATATTTTTTTTCTCTATGGCATTTAGAAGATAGTGGCAAGAAATTTTAATATTTTATTAGTATCTCATTCACACAATAACCATAGAAAGAATCATTTAAAACTATTTTATGATTCAAGTTGCATTATTCAGTACTACAACCATGAATGCAATTCCACAAAACTATTATGTTGAATATATATTACCATGTATTGTTTTCCAAATATAAAAGCAAATTTAAGCACAGTGGATAATTATGCTTTGCATAAATATAAAAATGTAACATGTTGCCATTGTGCACCTTCTATCAACTACATTTTAAGCCAGAATTTCCTGTTTCCTTGGGTTTCCAGTTTCTTCTTTTTTTCCCAACTCCATGGGGCAAACCAGCTATCCTAGGGTAAGAGAGACAAGAAGACTTGATTTATTTCTAGGATAAATCAAACAATACTAATTATGGCATTTGAGAACATCCATAATTATGCAATGAAAAAAAAGTATAAGACAGAAAAGGACTGATTTCAGTGACAATGATATTATGGAATGAAAAGAGATTCATTTTATTGGATTTAGCAAGAAGTACTTGATGTAGAGAACTTCACAGTGCTTATCCCCAACAGACATATTTATGGGAGCAGACAGGCACTAAGCCTATAGCAACAGTACTGGCTGAATTTCAGAATAATAATAAAATGACACACTTGGGATGTGGGGAGCATATTCCTTTCTGTATTTTCATACTTCATATTTCCTTATATGGAGAATCTTGAAAAAGCAATCTCATCTGGAATCATTTGTTTCTTTATGACCAGAAGAGAAAATCTCAAGCTAGAGTACTGATACCTAATCAACTGTAGTAAAAATTTTCTACCATAGACAAATACAAAATTAGAAATTAATTAATTCTTTTCTGTTTATTTACTAATCATATCATGAACTTGATTTCAAATATACCATGAATTTCAAAAATGTACAAAATATGTATATATCTATATATACTTCAAATAAATAAAATGTTCATTTGGTAAAAGACAAGAGCCTCTGGAATTTAGTAAGTTTATCTACATTATTAGGTTTCATATGCTGAACAGATTGTTTCACAGTCTTGACCCACTGATGGACTAAACTGACAAGTCAATTCAGTTGGAATGATTGGACTCACATGTGGAGAGACAGTGTCTTTAGATCTTATGAGATGGTATTCAAGTTTGCCCTCCAACCCGTTTACACATTTTAAACTTGCCTCAAATGATACAAATAATTTTAAATGATAGTATGTTAATGGCCTTTGAGGAAGACTCTTGCATAAATTTTTTTAAATATAAAATTATCCTTTAGACATCTCTTTTTAAAATTAATTAATTAATTTTTTTTTTTTAAAGATGGGGTACATTCAGCATTAGGTATACAAATGATAATTTTGCAAGTAACTTTGTTGATGAGGTGTGCCCCATTCTCTTCCCTGGCAGTTTCCTACTACAGTCAATCCCTTTCTTATCATATTATGGATAATCATTCAAGGTCCACTTATGAGCGAGAGCATGTGGTACTCAGTTCTTTGTTTCTATGGTAAATCACTGAGTATTATAAACTGTAGGTCCATCCAACTTGCTGTGAAGTTCATAATTTTGTCCTTATTTATGGTTGCATTAAATATTCCATCATGTGTATGTATCACATTTTTTTTTAATCCAGTCCTCTTCCAACAGGCATCTCCATTGTTTCCATGTTTTTGCTATTGCAAATAATGCTGCAATAAACATGTGTGTGCAGGTTGCTTTTTCATAGGTGGTTTGAGTTCTTCTGGGTACATTCCTAGAAGGGGGATTGCAGGGGTAAATGGAAGGTTGATTTTTAGATCTTTTAGGAATCACCAAACTGTTATCCACAGAGGTTGTACTAGTTTACACTTCCACCATGTGGTTATATCATTAGACATGGAAAAAGCTTTCAAAAAAATCCAGCATCCCTTTTTGATAAAAAAACATTGCCTCAAACACCTAGGCATAGATGGAACATACCTCATCTATGAACAAGACAAGGATGCCCACTCTTACCCCTCCTGTTGAACATAGTGTTGGAAGTCCTAGCCAGAGCAATCAGACAAGAGAAAGATATCAGGGGTAACCAAACAGGAAAAGAGGAAGTTAGGCTATCCCTCTTTGCAGATGATATGATCCTATACCTTGAAAACCCAAAAGAGTCTGTCAAAAACTTCCTTGCAATGATAAAGAACTTTGGCAAAGTCTCAGGGTATAAAATAAATGTGCAAAAGACAGTCTCACTCCTATACACCAACAATAAGCCAAGAGAAACCCAACTAAAAAATACAATCCCATTAACAACAGTCACAACAAAAAATGAAATACCTTGGCATCTTCCTAACCAGAGAAAGATCTTTACAACGAAAACTACAACACTGCTCAAAGAAATCAAGGAAGACATCTCTAATTTTATAAACAATTTCAATCATCTCACCTTTTTTTCCTAAATTTCTTCTTATCTAACAGTTCATGTGCATCTCTGTGGTAGGTAGAACTTGAAGAGTAAACTGATCATCTTTGCACCTTGGTAGGGGGTGTTACTCATATAATTACATAACAAAAGGGGGATTATACAGCTGGACTAAGTCCAAATACTTCAGCTCTTTAAAAGCAGAAAGCTTTCTTTAGTTGCTAGTAGAAAGGAAGGTCAGAAAGATTCAATTGTGAGAAGGACTCAACACATTGTTGTTGCTTTGAAGACAGAGAGGCCATGAGAGAAGGAATGTGAGAAGCATCAATGGGCAGAGTGTGTTCTCACCTGACAGATAGCGAGAGAATGGGACTGAAGACCAATGGCCACAAGGAACTGGATTCTGGCAATACTCTGAATAAGCTAAGGAGTGAATTCTTCCCCCAGAGCCTGTGGATAAAATCCTAGTTAAGTTCACATCTTGATTTGATCCTGGAAAGGCTGTAAACAGAATATTTGTTTTAATTTGCTTAGGCTTCTCACCACCAGAACTCCAATCTAATAAATGGATATTGTTTTAAGCTGCTAAATATAATTTTAGTTCCTTTTAGAAGAAAAAAAAATGAATGCTTTAAGAATCATTTTTAAAATTTTGTCTTTAGCATTCATTATTTCACATTAAAAATGGTAACTGAGCTCTCATTTTGAGTCAAGCACAGGACTAGACAACGGTAATACAAAAATATGCATGACAGTCATTACCATGAGGACTTCATGACAGACAAAAGAGAACTAAAAATATAAATTGCTGCATAGAGTAACTTGTGAAAAATGTGAAGCACTTCAAAATATGAAGAACATACCAAGAACATATTTATGTAATATCTGGTAGACATATATACCAATGCTTCTGAAATTATTTGTTACTGAAATACATCTTTTCTCATAATCTCATATGCATTACTAAACATCTTCATTTCTTTTATTTATGTGTCTTTGAATTATACAGTTTTTGATAACTATCTCCCCTATAGTCTTCCAGACAATGTTAGTAATTTATTATGTAACATATTAACTTATTTTCAACCAATTAATCTATTTCAATAATCCATTCAAAATGTTTGCATTCTGAGTAAGGATTATTCATCTTTTTGTTTTATGAAGTGTCTAGCCCAGTTATTCAAATGAATTAAAAAAGTTACACAATAAATTCTGCAAACAGAATTTTATAACTGACCAAAGATATTTGTCCCGTGATATCAGCATGGCATTTAAACATTGAGAATAACATAATGAAGAAAAAAAACAATTTGAACACATTACTTTGTAAAAGAAGGTTGATTTCTCCAAATATTAATATATAGACATGAGGCTTCAGGCATGTCACTCACTGTAAATAAAACATATACAGTGTTTTTATTCTGCCCCAAAAAGAATCTCTCTATATACCTAATTGGGGTATAACACTAAATAAAAAAGTTTTATATTATCTGTACTTAAGATATTTCTCTGCAGTGTGTCACAAGTTACTGAAATAGAGGTTACATGTAAACATTAAACAAAGAGAAATCTTTTGTGAAATTGATAGCATTTATACAAATAAGCAGAGTTTTTTTATTGTGCGGTTAGTATGTTTGGTATATTTAACAATTAGTATAATACTCACCTCCTTAAGGACAAAAGACAAAAGGGCTGCCAGTTTCCAGTATGGCAGAGATCACACATTCCCCCAGGCTAATGAGTTATAGTTTATTTCTTTGACCTCTTATTGAAATGACTATAAGATCGTTTAAAGTGAAGGTTGAACATTGCCATCATTCATTTTGATTTCATATTTTTAATTAGGCCAAATTATGAAAAACAATGTTAAAATATCTTGAAACAAGCAGATTTGGGGATAACAGCACAGGAACAATATGTGAAAAAGAATGAATTAAGGGAAGCTTCTCACATTGTAGATTTCATTATACATAAAGAAATCACAAAGAATAAAGGTAGACAAAGTGCTACTGGCCCTGTGATTGCTAATCAGTACATACTGGCTCGCTGCCTCAAGTAAACAGAACATAATTAAATAAAAAATAAAAAGAAGAAGGGAAGAAAGGATGGAAGGAAGAAGGGAAGAAGAAAAGAAGGTCATTATGTAACAGCAGATTGTCTCCTATTGATTGCTCTTTAGTGAGAAGGTATATTCTCCTTTTAATAAATTTTTAATATTCAGAAAACTAGCAAATGGTAAATTCCTATTTAAGATCCATTGGATGAACAGATGTAATATTTCATAGAGATGATTTTTGTATATGTTATTGTATAGCAATCATCTTTAAAAAACAAAGACATGATTTACAAATATAAAGTGAACATGTGTCAAAATGTTTGCACAGTAATAAGTTAAGGAATCACTAAGATGTTAAAACTAGTTCAAAAATAATCTGAAGACTCTCATCCTACAAGGTCAGCATTACCCTGACACCAAAACTAGATAACAGTACAAAACTATAGGCCAATGTCCCTGATGAACACAAATGCAAAAATTATCAACCAAAAGCTAGCAAACCAAATTCAACAACACAATAATGATCAAGTGTTTGCTATGATCAAGTGAGCTTCACCTCAGGGACACAAGGATAGGTTAACTATAACAAATCAGGAAACACAATACCTCACATTAACAGAACCAAAAATTAAATCCATATAATTATTTCAATAGATGTTTAAAAAGCATTCAGTAAAAATCAACAGCTTTTCACGATAATATCTTTCAACCTACTAGGTAAAGAAGAAACATTCCTCAAAATAATAAAGACCACAAATGACAAACCTATAATGTTAACATTATACTGAACAGGAAAAAATGAAAAGCTGAAAGCCCTTCCTCTAAGATCTGAAACAAGACAAGAATGTTCACTTTAACCAAAGTAAGCAGGAAAAAGAAAAATATAAAAGGTATCTGAATTGAAAAGAAAGAAGTCAAATTATCTTTGATCACAGGCTACATAATCTTATATTTAGAAAAATCTAAAGACTCCATCAAAAAACTATTAGAAATGAAAGATTCAGTAAAGGTACAAGATAAAAAAATTAACATGCAAAAATCAGGAGCATTTCTATATGCCAACAGTGCACAATAAAAATCAAGAAAGCAATCCCATTTACATTAGCCCCAAATCATAATAACATACTTAACAATACATTTCACCAAAGAAGTAAAATATTTCCACAAGAAAAACTATAAAACACATAAGAGAAAGTGAAGGAGGCTTTAAAAAGTGAAAAACCATTTCATGCTCATGGATTGGAAAAATTGTTATTGTTATTACCACAGGAATTTAAAAACTCCTAAATTTGTATAGAACCACAAAAGACCACAAATAGATAAAGCAAGTTTGAGCAAAAAGAACAAGACTGAAGACATCATACTACCTGACTTCAAAATATACTACAAAAACATAGTAATCAAAACAGCATAGCAATAGAATGAAAACAGGCACATAGAACAATTAAACAGAATGGTGATCCCAGAAATAAATTTACACAATTCTATTCAACTCATTTTGGATAAAGACATCAAGAACATACACTGGGGGAAAAGAACAGGAAAACTGAATAACTATGTGCAGAATAATGCAACTAGACCCCATCTATCACCACAAACAAAATCAATTCAAAATTGATTAAATATTTAAATCTAAAGCTGAAACCATAGAATTTTTAGAAGAAAATATTAGAAAAATGCTTCAGAACACTGGTCTGGGCAAACAATTTTGGGGTAAGATCTCTAAAACATAGACAGCAGAAGCAAAAACAGACAAATGAAATTACATTAAACTAAAAAGCTTTAGAAAGCAAAGAAAAGCATCAATAAAATGAAGAGACACCTCACACAATGGAAGAAATTATTTGCAAATTATCCACCTGATAATAGATGAATTGCCAGAAAGAATAAGAAGCAAAACAACTCAATAACAATAAAACAAATAATCTGATTTTAAAATAGGCAAAATATTTAAACAGACATTTTTCAAAAGAAGACATACAAATTGCCAATGGGTGTATTTAAAAATGTGCTGCTGGGTGCAGTGGCTCAAGCCTGTAATCCCAGCAATTTGGGAGGCTGAGGTGAGAGGATTGCCTGAGTTCAAGGGTTTGAGACCAGCCTGGGCAACTTGATAAGACCTCATCTCAACAATAAATAAGAAAATAAGCCAAGTGTGGTAGTGCTCACCTGTAGTTCAAGCTATTTGTAAGGCTGAGGCAGAAAGATCTCCTGGGCCCAGCAGATTGAGGCTGTGGTGGCTATGAGTGTGCCACTGCACTACATCCTGGACAGCATTGTTATACACCATCTAAAAAAAAAAAAAAAAAAAAGTTCAACATTACTAATCATTAGGGAATTTTAAATCAAAACAACAATAAGATATCATCTCATCCCAGCTAAAACAGCTTTTATCTAAAAGACAAAAAGTAAATGCCAGTGAAGTTATGGTAAAAAGGGACTTTTGTACACAGTTGGTAAGACTATAAATTTGTACAGTCACTATGAGATACAGCATGGAATTTTCTCAAAAAACTAAAATACAACATTATATATGATCCAGCAATTCTACTATTGTATAAGTGTACTAAAGAAAAGATATCAACACATCAAAGAAATATCTGCACTTCCATGTTTATTTTAGCACTATTCACAATAGCCAAAATATGGAATCAGCATTAGTGTCCATCAATGAATGAATGGATAAATAAAATGTTATAAATGCATACATATAATATATACACACTACACACACACACACACACACACACAAATATTGTTCAGTCATGAAAGAGAATGAATTCCTGTTATTTGCAGCAATATGGATGGATTAAACTGAAAGTCATTATGGTCGGTGAATTAAGCCAAGCAAAGAAAAACAGATATGGTAAGCTCTCACTCATATGTGAGAGCTAAAAAAATTGTGTCTCATGAAGATAAACAGTATATTAGCATTTACCAGAGACTGGAAAAGGAAGGAATGAGAGAGGAATGAAGAGTTTGGTTATATTGATACAAATATACAGTTAGAAGAAAAAAACAGAGTGCTTGATAATTCAGTAAGGTGATTATAGATAACCATAATCTATTGTCTACTTCAAAATAGCTAGAAGAGAAGAATTCAAATGGTTGAGGTAATAGATATCCCAATTGCCCTGATTTGATCATTATACATTATATGACTGTATCAACAATATCACATATACCCCAAAATATATTCAACTATCATGTATCAATAAAAAAATCCACACAAACAAGCACACACACACAATCTGAAATGCTGAAATTAATTTGTGAATGAACAATTGTTTAATATCCAAAGGGGTGGGGAGAATGGAATGAAAGCAATTTTGCATTCCAGTCAGAAAAAAATTATTTTCTATCTTTATGAATAGGAATCATTTGCATCACCATCAGCATTATACAAGTTAACTTCAATCTCTAACGATTTCAAAATAGAAGAGTCAAAAATAACAACATAATCAGTTTTCTTCAGAATTGGAAAACTCGCAAAGGTATGCTGAACAATACTGAACATTCCACTGTAAGAGTGGCCTGTATCACCGGAGCCCAGCAGATCGAGGCTGCGGTGGCCGGGAGCGTCCACTGCACTCCAGTCTGGGCGACAGGGTGAGACTCCAACTCTAAAAAAAAAAAAAAAAGAGTGGCCTGTGATCTTTTGCCTGTTCCGAAGACCTTACAGTGTTTTCCAATACTATGACCCTTTTATGCCAGAAATGTACTTTCACATTAGAAAAACAATAGTCATTGAATATTTACATTATGTAACTGCCATTACAGGTTATTAAGCATGCCAAGTTGAATAAGACATGAATCCTTTCTTCATCAAAAGATCTTTTAGTAAAGATGATTAGAGTCAAATGAATATCAATTTTTATGCAGAGGTAAATAATAGGTTAAAGGAATATTCCTAGAAGCATCACTTGAGTTCAACTTTGAAGAACACACAGGAAAACTAGTCTAATTAGTTTTGTGCCTCACACAGATATGGAGACTAGAACACTGAGATCCAGATTTCGACAGGGCTGACTTTCTCTTAGGTCTCTCTCCTTAACTAAGAGATGACTGTTTTCATCCTTTGTCTTCATACTGTTTTTTCTCTGTATGTGTCTATGTCCACATCTTTATTTCTTCTAGAGACACCAGTCTTATTTGATTAGGGCCCACCCATATGGTTTCATTTTGCTTTCATTACCACTTTTAAGGCCCTATATTCAAACATAGTCACATTTTTAAGGACTGGCAGTAGGGATTCAACATGAGAATTTGTGGTGGGGGTACACAATTCTGCCCATATATGGTGCTGAATCAAATTTTTATAAATAAAACATTAGTAAAAGAGAAGAAATTAGGAATTTTATCACAAATAAAATGACCTATAGAATGGTTTGTGTTTGAAGAGGGCACACCATGAGGTTAAAACAAAGACCAAAAACAATATTAGTGTGATCATGTTTTGAAATATCATTCAACTTACTTTAATTTATTGTTAACATATGTAAATACAAACACATATATATTCCTTCTTCTATCTTTTGTAATATAAATTTAGGGGGTACAAGTGACATTTTGTGACACGAATGTATTTCATAATGGTGAAGTCTGGGCTTTTAGTTTATCTATCACTCTGATAATGTACACGAAGTGATTTCTCATCATCCACTCCCTCTCCTTCCTTCTGAGTCTTCAGTGTCTATCAGTTCACATTCTATATCTATGTGTAAATAGTATTTAACTCCTAGTTAGAAGCAAAAGTGTGTGTTACTATTTTTTTTTCTTTTTCTTTTTTTTTTTTTTGAGTTGGAGTCTCACTCTGTCACCCAGACTGGAGTGCAGTGGCCGCTCCCAGCCACTGCAGCCTCCACCTGCTGGGCTCCGGCGATCCTTCCGCCTCAGTCTTCCAAGTAGCTGGAACTACAGGCGCGCTACCACACCCGGCTATTTTATTTATTTATTTATTGTAGAGATGAGGTCTCGCCAAGTTGCCCAGACGGGTCTCGAACCCTCGGGCTCAGACAATCCACCCACCTCAGCCTCCCAAAGTGTGAGATTACAGGCTGAGCCACCGAGCCAGGCTATTGAGTTTTCTCACTGAAGATAATGGACTCCAGTTTCATCTATGTTGCTACAAAGATATGATTTTATTTTATATGACTGAATAGTATTCCATTGTGTATGTATGCCACATTTTCTTTATCTAATTATCCATTGATGGACGCTTAGGTTGATTCCATATCTTTGCTATTGTGAATAGTGCTGTGTTAGACATACAAGTGCAGGTGCTTTTTTGGTGTAATTATTTATTTTTATTTGGGTAGATACCCAACAGCAGGGTTGCCAGATTGAATGGTAGTTCTATTTTTAGTTATTTGAGAAATTTCCATATTGTTTTCTATAGAGGTTATAACAATTTAAATTTTCTCCAATGATGTATAAGCATACCCTTTTCTCTGCATCTTCTCCAAAATCTGTTGTTTTAGTATTTTATAATAGTAGTCATTCTCACTGGTGTAAGATAGTAGCTCACTGTGATTTTAATTTGCACTTCCTTGATGATGAACATCTTTTCATATGCTTGTTGGCTATCTGTATTTTTCATTTTGAAAAAAATATCTATTTATATTCTTTGCTCATTTTTAATGACTTTTTTTAGTTGTTTTGGTTTTTTGCAAATTCTGGATATAAGTTCCTTGTCAAAAGGATAGTTTGCATATATTTTCTCCTATTCTGTAGTGTGTCTGCTCACTCTGCTGATTATTTATTTTGTTGTGCAGAAGGTTTCTTGTTTAATTCAGTTCCATTTATCTATTTTTGCTTTATAAATTTTTTTATTTTAAAGTCGTGGGATACAATTCAGGGTTAGATATACAAATGTTCATTATGCAGGTACCCTTGTTGATGAGGTGTGCCTGCCCCCCCCCAGTAGATTCCCACTACTGCCAATCCCACCTCCTCCCCCACCCCAGCAGTTTTCTGCTACTGCCAATTCTTTTCTTATAGTATTATGATAATTGTTCAAGGTCTGCTTATGAGTGAGAACATGTGATGCTCATTTCTTTGTTTCTGTGATAGATCACTCAGTCTTATAGACTCTAAGTCCATCCAAGTTGCTGTGAAGTTCATAATTTTGTCCTTTATGACTGCATAATAGTCTATCATGTATATGTACCACATTTTTTTAATCTAGTCCTTTTTCCATGGGCCTCACGGTTGGTTCCATGTTTTTGCTATTGTGAACAATGCTGCAATAAACGTAGGTATGTAGGTATCTTTTTCATAGAGTGATTTGAGTTCTCTGTGTATATTCCTAGAAGGGGGATTGTGGGGTTGTATGGAAGGTCAATTTTGCTGGAGAGGACGCAGGGGGAAAAGGGACAACTTCTACACTGTTGGTGGGAGTGTCAACTAATACAACCTCTGTGGAAAACAGTTTGGTGATTCCTAATTTTTTTTTTTTTTGTCAAAGAGAGTCTCACTCTGTCACCCAGACTGGAGAGCAGTGACACTTTCACGACCACTGCAGCATTGACCTGCTGGACTCAGGCAATCTTTCCATCTCAGTCTTCCAAGTTGCTGGAACTACAGGCACACACCACCATGCCCAGTTAATTAATTAATTAATTAATTAATTTTAGAGACAAGGTCTCGCCAAGTTGCCCATCTAATCTCGAAACCCTGGGCTCAGTCAATCCTCTCACTTCTGCTTCCCAAAGTGCACAGGTGTGAGTTATCACACCTGGCTATTTTTGCTTTTGGTGTCTTAATCATAAATTATTTGCCTGGACTAAGGTTCAGAAGACTTTTCCCTAGGTTTTCTTCTAGTATTTTTATAGTTTCATATCTTATTCGAAGTCTGTTATCCTTCTTGAGTTGATTTTTGCATGTGATGAGAAATCGGGTTTTGTTTTATTCTTCTGCATATGGCATCTCAAATTTCCCTGTGGGGGGCCTGCCCCTGCAGGTTTCGGGGGTCCCTGGAAAGATGTGGCAGCATCGGCGATTTGAGGGATAGATATGAAGAAGAGAAAGAAAGAAGCTGGACAACTGTTCAACGAGTTGAGCAGAAGCCTTACTATTTAGAGAAATGCTTCACTCATTGAAGGGTTTTATTACAAAAGGATGCTGAATTTTATCAAATGCTTTTTCTGTCTATTGAAATTATCATATGGTTATTGTCCATAATTCTCTTTACATGATATATCACATTTATTGAATTGTGCATGTTGAACATCCTTGCACCTAGGTTTTCTTTTCTTTCTTTCTTTTTTTTTTTTTTTTGAGCTGGAGTCCCACTCTATTGCCCAGGTTGGATTGCAGTGGCACGCTCACAGTCACCCCAGTGTTGACCTGCTGGGCCCCAGCGATTGTTCCTCCTCAGCCTTCTAAGTAGCCAGAAGTTTAGTTGTGCATTACCATGACTGGCTAATTTTTTTTCATTCATCATGTTGCCCGGGCTGGTCTGGAACCCACCGGCTCAGGAAATCCTTTCACCTTGACCTCCCAAAGTGCTGGGATTACAGACTTGAGCCACCACACCAGGCTTCTTTTATTTTATTTTATTTTAAAGATGTGGGGTACAATTCAAATTTAGGTATACAAGTGATCATCATACAGATAACATTTGGGCCTCTCTTTGGTCACCACGTCACCTGATTTGAGTTCAGTTACCCTTAATGATGTTATGATCCCCCCACCTTCCCTGACTGTGTCCCACTACTGCCAATCCCTTTCTTATAATATGGTAAATGTTCAGAATCCACTTATGAGTGAGAGCATGTGGTACTCAGTTCTTTTTTTTCTGTGATAGATCACTCAGTAATATAGACTCTAAATCCATACAAGTTGCTCTGAAGTCCATAATTTTGTTCCTCTTTATGGCTGCATAATATTCCATCATGTATATGCACCACATTTTTTTATCCACTCCAGTTTCAGTGGGCAACACGGTTGGTTCCGTGTTTTTTCTATTGTGAACAGTGCTGCAATAAACATGTGTGTGCAAGTATCTTCTTTGTAGAGTGATTTAAGTTCCTCTGGGTATATTCCCAGAAGGCAGATTGCTGGGTCATATGGAAGGTCAACTTCTAGTTCTTTTAGGAATCACCACATTGTTTTCTATAGAAGTTGAACTAGTTTGCATTCCAACCAGCAGTATAGAAGCATTCTTTTTTCTTTGCAGCCTCGCCAACATCTGTTGCTTGTTTTATTAATGATGGCCATCTTACTGGAGTCAGGTGGTGTCTCAATGTGATTTTTGACTTAAGTTTTTCTGATGATTGGTGAGGCTGAGCATTCTTTCATGTGTCTGTTGGCTGCTTGTATGTCTCCTTTTGAGAAATGTCTACTCATGTCTTTTGCCCATTTTTTAATGGGTCTTTTTCTTTTTCTTTTTCTTTTTTTTTTTTTTCCTTTTGGCATGTTTGAGTTCCTCGTGTATCCTAGATATAAGGCCTTTGTCAGATATGAATTTGGCAAATATTTTTTCCTATTCTGTGGCTGTCTCCCCACTCTCTTAATGGTTTCTTTTGCTTTGCAGAAGCTTTTCAGTTTGATGAGGTTCCATTTGACAATTTTTAAAAAATTTTTAATTTTAAAGGTGTGGGGTAAAATTCAGGGTTAGGTATACAAATGTTCATTACACAGGTACCCTTGTTGATATGGTGTGCCCCTCCCCTCCCCCTAGCAAATTCCCACTACTGCCATTTGTCAATCTTATCTCTTATCTCAGGAATCGGGTTCCTATTCCTCTTTCCATAAGGATGTCTCCTGCATTTTCTAAGATTCTTAACATTTGAGATTTTATGTTTAGGTCTTTGATCCATTTGGAGTTGATTTTTGTGTATGACGAAAGGTAAGGCTCCTGTTTCATTCTTTTGTATGTGGTCAGTCAGTTTTCCCAGCACCATCCCTGCACGTAAGTTTTCTAATTTGTGTGGGTACAGTTGATCATAAGTCTCTAATGATCTTTTGTGTTTCTGTGGTATCTGTCATAATGCCTCCTTTTTTTTATTTTATATTTTGTTTGAATTTTCTCTCTTCCTTTCTAGCTAATGGTTTATCAAACTTATATTTTCAAAAAAACAGTTTTTTGCTTCATCCATCTTTTCTATTTTTTTCCATCTCTATTTCATTTAGTTCTAGTCTGAATGTTGTTATTTATTTTCTTCTTTAAACTTTGTGTTTTACTTGTTCTTTTTTTTCTAGTTCCTTGAGGTGTGATATTAGATTGTTAACTTGTGGTTATTGTTTTTTCTTTTTTTCTTTTTAATATAGGTTTTATTGCAATAAACTTCCTTCTTTGTCCTGATTTTGTTGTATTTCATGGGTTTTGGTACTTTGTGTTTTCATTTTTGTTGGTTTCAAATTATTTGTTAAATGTGTGTCTTAATTTCTTTGCTATCCCAGTTGCCCCTCAGTCTTTTAACTGTTAAGAATAAGCCATTTAACTGAGGCTCATTTTCCCAGTGAAGGAAGACATGACAGAAAAATGAGGGTCATTGATTATTTTCTATGTTCTGATTTTCAAAATTTTTTTTAGCAATGTTAATTATTTTCACAAAAACCTGGTTTACCATATAAGAATGAGAAAGAACTTATAGAAAATACTTGCAGTCTGTTGGGACATTGTACATTCTGAAATGAATAAGAGAGGATTGAGAAGTCAGATATGTATGGGGTAGAGATGGGTGACAGAAATACCTAATTGATTAAATGTTGCTTTTTGCTTCCTAGGAAAATATGATTTGTCCAGGTGACAGTATGGAACTAAATGAAGAAACATCTAATCTCAGCATCATGGGCTTGAGAAGTTTCGCAGGTCCCCTTTCTTGTGTGTGATATATAGAGCAGAAATTGTCTTAATACTTTGGTTTTAGGACCATTTTTTATATTCTTAAAAAT
Organism: Tarsius wallacei; assembly: GCA_963574415.1. Lineage (NCBI taxonomy): Eukaryota > Metazoa > Chordata > Mammalia > Primates > Tarsiidae > Tarsius > Tarsius wallacei. Next base: position 16,675 of record CAUYQG010037160.1, on the reverse strand, counting down.
CAATGAGGACTTCACAGCATCACAACATTTACCATATTAGACATTCATAACCTAATATATCAGAAATTCAAATAGAAAATTTTATGTTAACATAAAAATATTTAATAAAAAACAATAAATAATGATTAAAAGAACTTTTATTTACATTTTTTATAAATCTGTTTCATTTCTTGTGTGATTAGTCAACTCGTTTCCCATAACTGTTTCTTTATTAAACAACATATTTTTTGTAATATGTTATTGTCAAAGAATTTCAAGCCATACTCTGACATTTATATGACAAAGACAGAAGTATTGTAATTACTATTTTGGGATAATTATGAGTATTATTCTGTGGTACTATAGCAACACTCAACACTTGGAATTTATTTAATTATTTGTTAAACTGTGGTAAGAACACTTAACACATTATCTTTCATCTTGACAAACTTAACTGTGTGATACATTATTGGTAACTAAAGATACAATGTTGTGCTGGGCTCTGTGGCTCAGCCTGTAATCCCATGCTTTGGGAGGCCAAGGTGAGTGGATTGTCTGAGCCCGTGGGTTCGAGACCCGCCTGGGCAACTTGGCAAGACCTCATCTCTACAATAAATCAAAAAATTAGCTGGGTGTGGTAGTGCGCGCCTGTAGTTCCAGCTACTTGGAAGGCTGAGGCAGAAGGATCGCCGGAGCCCAGCAGGTCAAGGCTGTAGTGGCTGGGAGCGTCCACTGCACTCCAGTCTGGGCAACGAGTGAGACTCCAACTCAAACAAAACAAACAAATAAATAAATAAAATATACTGCCGTAAAGATATCTCTAGAATTTATTCACCTTGCATAACTGAAACTTTATAGCCCATAGCAGCTCTCCTTTTCCTCCTTCAAGCCCGTGGCAACAATTCTACTCTCTGCTTCTAGAGTCTGACTGTTTTAACTTCTTTATATAAGTGACCTCATGCAATATTTATTCTTTTGTGACAGGTTTTTTTCGCTTTATCAAATGTCCTCAAGATTCAATTATTTTGTTGCATATGGCTGAATATTTTTCTTTTCTAATGCTGAGTAACATTCTAATGTGATATATATGTGCATGTGTGTGTGTATATATATATAATCTTACATTTTCTTGGTTTATGAATATACTAATGAACATTTAGTTCATTTCCACATCTTAACTATTGTGAATAATGAGGCAATAAACACGAGAGTGCAAATGTATTTTTAAGATCCTACTTTTAGCCAGGTGCAGTGGCTCACACCTGTAATCCCATCACTTTGGGAGGCAGAGGCGAGAGGATTGCCTGAGTCCAGGGCTTTGAGATCAGATTAGACAACTTGGCAAGATTCATATCTACAATAAATCAAAGAATTAGCCAGGCGTGGTGGCGCACACATCTATATTTCCAACTACTTGGAAGGCTGAGATGAAAAGATCACCTGAGCCCAGCAGGTTGAGGCTGCGGTGGTCATAAGCATGCCACTGCACTCCAGTCTGGGCAACAGAGTGAGACTCAGACTCAGAAAAAAAAAAATCCTACTTGTACTCTTTTAAAATCGATACCCAGAAGAAGGATTGCAGTATAATATTGTATTTTATTTTTAAGTTTTTGAGGAATCTCCATACTGTTTTTCATAGCAGTTGCACCATTTTACATTTCCACCAACAGTGAACAAAGGTTTCCATTTTCCACATTCCTGCTAACATTTGTTATTTTAAAAAAATAATAATAATAACCATCCTAACATATGTCAGATGATATCTGAATGTGGTTTTGATTTAAATAAAAATTAGGACATCTCATATCCATAACTTGGAAGAGTTAATATTGTTAAAGTAATTTAAAGATTCAATGCAATTTCTATCAAATTCTCAATGGCAATTTCTACAGAAATAGAAAAAAAAGTCCTAAATTTATATAGAACTAAAAAGTATCCTAAACAGTCAAAAGAATCTTGAGAAAAAAAAGAATAAAGCTGGAGGCCAGTGGTAGTTTCTTAACTGTACACTCCTACATCAAAATCCATTAGTTTATCTTGCACTTTGGTGTTTTCAGTGAAGCATTTTGTAAATATTTATTTGCAAAATGCTATTTTTTTGTGGTAAGGAATAAAATAGCCGTGCCACTGCTTTGATTTCTGATGAACAATCTCCCTTCCCTCCTTAAATTGCTCTAATATCATTAAAAACACTCATCTAGAGGTTGTAACGATTTCTCCATGTGCTTCAAGAGAGAAAGAGAAGCTGTTAAAAAGAAGTCTGGGTTTCAGAAGAGAAGATGGGAAAAGAATAATGCATCATGACTTGAGACTTAGGGCTTCAGAAGTGTGTGCCAGCCTAGTGTCCAAAAGACCAGGTGGTTCCAGTCCTATTTTAGTAAATACTATTGAAGGAATTTTAGAGATCACACTAGATAATCAGAACCTCAGAATAAACCATATAAGAATCAGACATATTTTCCCCTTTTCCAAGATGACATTTAAACTCACTAAAAATTTAAATACCTGCCAGACAAATGGGCAGAGGAGAAGAATGAAGATAAGAATCAATAAATGATGAAGCAGAAAATTAAATACATGCATTGTTATATCTATATCTGTATCTGTAAATATATCTATCTAAGCTTAGACTATAAGAAAACCTCAAGTTAAAATGCTAAGTATTTATTCAGTTTATTTTATTGTGGTTCAAAAACTCTTTTAAATTGTTTTAAATTATATCCCAGAATTATAAAAATGGAATAAGTGGAAGTAGATCAAGGTATTAATCAAATTAATTTTGGATTCATATTTAGAATATATGTATATGATTGCTGTCTTTGAACATGAATGTGAATTTAATTAGGGCATGTACTCCATAAAATGATATAGAATTTTTTAAATTCCTTGTTCAAAGAGTAACACACTTCTGAAATAGTTAAGCCCTTCAGAAGCTTCTGAAAAAGTAAATTACCTTCATAAATACAAATAAAAATATATAAAGGTATACATATACTGAACATTATGTAGCATAATAAGCTGACAAAAACGTGAAAAATCTCTAATGAGAACATAATACGACAAGTAAAATGCTTCTAACAAAGTCAGAAAAATTTGAGATCTTATAAGGAAAAGAAAAAGTTGGAACCAAGATTTGCAGGCTTACATCATGAAGATTTCAACATACAGTACAAAAAATAAAATCATTGAATGTTTTGAAGCAGCAGTGTACATAAACAGTTGGATTTCAAGTTTTCAGGCAACATTGCAAAGAATGGATTAGAAAAAAATAAAGACTAAAGGAAGAGGTACCAATTAAAAAGTTATTGAAGCATACCAGATAACAAACAAAGATACTGAGACTATGGAAGTGGGAAGTAAAGAAAGAAGATATATCCAAGTATATTTGGAGGGTTAATATGACTTAATGATTACCATATTTCATTAATTTGAAAACTCATGTATTTTACATTTTAAAATTTCTGAAATCTTACAATGGCTTTCAATCAGCATCTTATAATGACGGATGGACTGGTGACTCTCATGACATAATTATATTGATACATAATTTTGAAAAGTAGAAAATAATAATTAGCATGCAAATATAAAATTTAAAAATGTTTAAAATTTCTGCAACTTATTACTTAATAAATAAGCCAATAAGATGTTAAAATCGCTTCAGTGGAGAATTTGAAAAAAATACGTATTTAAGCAAACTGAAAAAGTTTAAATAAATTTATTAATAGAAACAAAACTGGTAAACACCTCATAAAGTAATAAAATATGACAAGTGAGATCATTTTTGTTAATAGGCAGAAATTTATCTCTACCAGACAAATTGCATTTTCATTTATATGGATAAATTCATGTTCTTCTCTTTTCTATTTAACTTCTACCACAGTAGAGTTGTAGAATACACTAGGTAATATAAAGAAAGACATATGTGTACACCAACGTACAATCAGATAATCTATAGTGGGTCTATTAGATAATGCCTAGCATATATTGGAAAGGATAGCTAGTAATCTCTTGACATTTCTAAGTCTGGGAAATTTTTCCTGTCAGTTGTCATTGCCTAAGCATACTCAGATATAAAAGTCACCAACACCAAAACTTGGTATTGAATATATGCCAGAGATTTGCTGTGAGATCCCAGACACCAAAGTATAATGCTCTAATCATCACTAGGAATCAATTGGTTACTTAAAAGGAAGACTATTAAGATATATTTAATAGCATTTCTGAACTTTGGCTGGTGACTGAAAAGCTGACTTATGAACTTAACATCACCATCAATCAGCAATATAATTGACACCTATAGACAACCTCATTACAAACCAGCAGAAATACATTTTTCTCAAATGCACATAGAACATTCACCAAGATAGATCACATTGTGTGCCATAAAACACATCGTAATAAGCTCAAAAGAATAGAGGTCATACAATGTTTGCTCTCAGTCCAAAAGGACATTAAACTAAAAATCAATAATAAAAATAATTAGAAAATTTCAAAATATTTAGTCATTTTAAAACACACTTGTAAATAATACATGGGTTAAGATTTTAAATTTTTAAAAAAAAATTTTTGAACCAAATGAAAATGAAAATAAAACTTATGGATATGTGTGGAATGAAATGAAAGCAGAGCTTGGAGAGAAATGTAAAGCATTGAATACATACATTAGAAAAGAAGAAAGAAATAACATTAGCAATCTAAACTTTCATTTAGAAAATTTTAGAAAAAGAAAATTGCATCCAAAGTAAGCAGAAAATAAAAATAATGTACACTAAAACAAAAATCAATGAAATGAAAATAGGAAATCAATAGACAAAGTCAACAAAACCAAAAGCTTGTTTCTTAAAAATCAGTAAAATTGATAAACATCAACCCAGGCTAAGAAAAAAGAGAGATGAAATACATTAGTAATATGATAAATGAAAAGGGTAAGATTCTTACAAATATAATCAACATTAAAATAATAGTAAAATATTATAAACAACTATGTGTCACATATTTGAACACCTAGATGAAATGGATCAATAGACAATCTAAACAGACATCTGTCAAGTCAAGAAACTGAATAAACAATTCGTATTTTCCAAAACAGAGAGTACTAGACCCAGAGAGACTCAGTGATAGAAACTACCAAATTTTTAAAAAATAAATTATACAAAGTCTATAAAATATCTTTCAGAATGTTCATGTAAATGAAATAATTTTTAACTCATTCTTTGAGGCCAGCATTACTGCAATACCAAACTCAGATAAAGACATTACAAGAAAACCACAAACTTATATGTGCCATGCATGTAGATGCAAAAATCTTTGACAAACTGTTAGCCAGTCAAATCCAGCAATGTATAAAGAAAATTATACACCATGACCAAGAAGAATTTATCTAATAGATGCAAGACTGGTTCAAAAATCAACTAATGTAATCCATCATATCAATAGGATAAAGAAGAAAAATCACATGACCATATCAATAGGATGCAGAAAAAGTATTTTACAAAGTTTAACATCCATTTGTGGTACAAGCTCTTAGCCAACTACTAATAGAAAAGAACTTTTCTTTACTTGGTAAAGAACATCTACAAAATTCACACAGCTAACGTCATATTTAATGTTGAGAGTTTCAAAGTTTTCCAGCAAGATTGTAAACAAAATAAGAATGTCTTCTCTTGTCATTGTTTTTTGATATTGTACTGGAAGTCCTAGCTAATGCAATAAAACAAGAAAATAAAATAAAAGATATAAAGACTCGGGAGGAAAAAAACTCATCTTTCTTCAAAGATGACATGATCATCTATGTAGAAAATGCAAAAGAACCAACAACAAAAAACCCTCCTGAGACTAATAGTGATTATAATAAGTTTGAAAATTAATGTAAAAGTTAATGTACAAAAAGTATATTGCTTTCCAATATACTAGCAATGAATAAGTGGAATTTAAAATTTAAAGCACCATATTTACATTAGCATTCCCAAAATAAAATACTTAGGTAAAGATCTAACCAAAATATGTGCAAGATTTATAAGAGAAAAATAAAAATTCTGATTAAAAATAAAAATGGAACTAAATAAATGGAGAGATATTCTATGGTCCTATACAGAAAGCCTCAATATTGTCATGATATCAGTTTTTCCTAATTTGATCTATAGATTCAACAGTGAAATTATCAGCAAGTTATTTTGTGGATATTGAAAAACTGTAAAGTTTATATGGAGAGGTAAAAAACAAAAATAACACAACATTGAAGGAGAATAACAGCATCAGAGGACTGGTACCACCAAACTTCAAGCCTTACTATAAAGCAAGAGTAATAAAAACAGCATGGAATTTGAAAAAAAAAAAAAAAAGACAAATATGTCAGTAGATTGAATAAAGAGCCTGAAGTACCTCTACATGTAGTCAACTGGTCTTTGACAAAGAAATAAAAGAAATACAATAGAGCAAACACAGTAATTTCAATAAACTTGATATCCATATGCAAAAGCATGAATCTAGACACAGACCTTACACCCTTCAGAAAAATCTGTTCAAAGTGGAACATAATTCTAAACATAAAGCAAAAACAACAACAAAAAATAACAAAAAAAAATACTTAAAGATAGCATAGGAGAAAATGCAGGTGATTTTGAATATGGCAATGACTTTTAGATACAACATCAAAAGTACTATTCATAAAATAAATAATTGATATACTGAACTTCATTAAGATTAACTCCTCTGCTTTGTGAAAGAGAATGTCAGGAAAATGAGAAGACAAGCCACTGGCTTGCAGAAAATATTTTCCGAAGACACAGTCAATAAAGGGCTATTATCTAAAATATACAAAGAACTCTTAAAATCAGCAATAAGTAAATAAGCAATGCAATTAAAAAACAGGCAAAAGCCTGAACAGATACTTCACCAGAGAAGATATGCAGATAACAAATAAGCACATGAAATGATGTTCAATACTATATGATATCATTAGAACATTCCAAAACAAAAATGCAATACTACTACATACCTGTCAGAAAAACCAAAATCCAAAACACTGACAACATCCAATGCTGGCAAGGATGTGAATGTGGAGAAATAGGAATTGTCATTTATTACTAGTGAGAATGAAAGTGGTACAGACACTCTGGAAGACAATTTGTCTGTTTCTTAGTTTTCTTAAAAATTAAACATACTTGTGTCATATGGTCTAGCAGTTGTGCTGCTTGGTATTTACCTAACAAACTGAAAATATATGTACACAAAAAAATTGCACACTTCATCCATAATTTCTAAAACTAGGAAGCAACCAAGAAGTCCTTAAGTAGGTGGGTAGATAAATAAACTGTGGGAAATCCAGACAATGGAATATTATTGAGTATTATAAAGAAATGAACTGTCAAACCATAAACAGATATAGAGGAACTTTAGTGCATGCTATTGAGTGAAAGAAACCAATATTAAGTAGTTTCATAGTATATGATTCAAATTATATGACATTCTGAAAATGGCAAAACTCTAAAGTCAGTAAAAAGATCAGTGGTTGTCAGGGGATGGGAGGAAGAAGGGATGAATTGGCAAAACAGAGAATTTTTAGGGTAATAAAGCTATTCTCCATGATACTGTAATAGTGAATATATATCATTATACTTTTGCCAAAGCCCACAAAATGGACAAGGTCAAGAGTCAACTCTATGATAAAGCATGGACTTTGGATGATAATGATATAGCAATGTAGGTTCACTGAATGTAAAAAATGTACCACCATGATGTAGGATGTTGACAGTGTGGGAGGTTGTGTAAGTTCAGGTATCAATGGGGCATGTTAGTCCAAGTTTTGAGGGATAATGACATGAAGAAAATGACAAGGTACAAGTGGATGAAATGTTTGGCTGAGGGGAGAGAAAGTCACTGATGAAGGGAAGTCAGGCTGGCCAGTTACTGGCAGAACTGATGAAAACATTGCAAAAATTCATTGAATTGTGCATCAAAATCATCAGCTGACTGTGAGAAGCATAGCAGACCAAATAATCAATAAAGCAGCAATTAGGAAAATCTTAACTGAAAATCTTGGCATGAGAAAGGTGTGTGCAAAAATGGTCCTAAAGGAGTTCTTACATCATAATAATGCACCAGCTCACACAGAACTGTCTGTGAGGAAGTTTTTAGACAGTACACAAATAATTGCATTGGAGCACACTCCCTACTCACCTGATCTGGTCCTTAATGACTTATTTATTTACCCAAAGATGAAGGAATTATTGAAAGAAATGAATTTTGATTACATTCAGAACATCAAGGGTAATATGATGACCGCCCAGATGACCATTACAGAAAAAGGTCTCCAAAATCGCTTTGATAGTTAGACGAGGCACTGGCATTGGTGCATAGCTTACCAAGGGTAGTACTTTGAAGGTAACCATAGTGATTGTCAGCAATGAGGTGTGTAGTGCTTTTTCAAGAATGAGTTTGTGAACTTAACTGTCACACCTCACATCTTCTTGGCAGTAATAATTGAGAAGAAATCATTTTGTAATAAAAATCTTATTTTCATCCAATTCCATAACTTCAATGAATATCTTCATTCTTATTCTACATTCTCAATCTTTCATCATGCTGTTCCTTACATGAATTCTAGACTAGCAAGAGAAAAATTTTAATTCAATAAAGATAAATGGTTGTGTATTTAAAGAGCTAATATTTATCTGCCTTTTTAACAAAATATTTCTAGTTGATTCTCAACCCTGATGTCAGTTTCTAAACCAGATAGCACAACCCTGGACACATTTTTGCTTCAGTCTGGCTTACAACTTAAGGTTTGGATTTTCCTAATCTTGAGGTTTCTGAATTCAGGTCATAGATGGACCAACTGTAGGACCTCTACAGTCTTCCTAAAGACTGATATTGTAGTACTTATTCATCTCCTATGGTGATACCAACATCAATGTAAATTCATCAGCGTGAAAATGAAAACATTACATCAAAAGTAGAAAGGAGAAGAAAATTCTGTGGCTAAGATTACATGGAAAAATACTAAATCCATAAGTTATAGTTTATAACTAAACCTAAGAAAGCACCACAGAGGTAAATCACTCAAATAAAGCAAGATGTAGAACTAGAGCTAGTTAGTGAGCAAGTTTACATGAAAATTTCAAGCTGAAGTTAGAAAATAATCCATGATCTTCTGGAACCAATATTGTGGGTCTGTGAGTTATCTTTATCTTTTAAAAAAATTTAAAAACACTTAGCTGCAACAAAAAATAAGCATTTATTTTGCTTACCAATGTTTAATTAATTCTAAAAATATATCTTTGAGATAACTTAGCAGTCATAAATACAATAAGCAAAGTCATTTTCAAATAAGAATAGAATTGAAGTCTTAAGATTTACTAAGTTTACCTAACATAATCTTCCCATAAGTTTGTCATTTACTTGTAGTCGTTAGCCTTTGACACTGATATTAAGCAAACTCTTTATCAAGGTTTTAGCACCACAGAAAAGGATTGTTTTCACATTTTTATCTCCTTTGCACATAATTGATAAGTTTGATCAAATTCAGCTCTTTGAGAAGTATCAGCAGTTTGACATTGACTCTTTGTTTCGCGATTGGCGTTTCTCTTATTTTATTAACTCTCCTTTAGTAATTCAATGGTTTCTTGGAGGAGGAGTCTCATCATCTTAGCTGTACTCATCTAAGAGATCTAAAATGTATAAAAGCAGAGGTCAAGGTAAAGACCACAGATCAAAAATTCACTGTCAATATTTACAAAACCAAAAAAATATATATGCTGGAACTAAAGTAAGCTGGAGATCAAGGGTCAAGTGAAAGGCTAAACACAGACGAAAATAAAGAGGTCAAGTGGTGAGTGGCATCCCACCAATTCACTCAATTCCCATCCAAAGAGCAAAGGAAGATATATGTGACCATTCCTTGAAGTTAAGGCAAAATCTGTAAGACAAAACAAAAGCCATCATTAAATAAAGCAAAATAACTAAAAAATCTTTTGGTATACCTAGACTGTTGGCTAACTTTAAATGAAAAGACTATACAGGTAACAAATTAAATAATGCTGTTTCAGTTTTTCAGACTAAGACTGACATAGCTCCAAGAACTTCATTGACTGCAATTGACCTATGCCTTTTCTGTAGTCCTCCAAAAAATCAGTCTCCAAGGCATTCTTACTAAAAAGATCTTGGATATGATAAACATTTTTCTCTTCTAAAACATACTGCAAACTCTTGCTAGCACAACAGCCTCACTGTTGCTTCTTCATCTGTATGCTAGCAATAGCAATACCTGTCACATAGGATTAATTGGTATACTAGTCATAAAATACTTTGAGCTTCTCAGATAAAGGACTCTATAAATATGTAATATTAGCATTATCATGATAGTATATAAAAGTACAATTACTAGAAAATTGAAAAATCACTGATGTTTTCCCACCAATCCATGGATTACGGCTAAGTTTAATTATTGAAAAGTGCATGCAATTTCTTCCTGAAATCAGAGCTGAAAATACTTTTTTTCTTGGTTCAAATGCTAGTGGAAAATTTCTTTATTTCAAGTCAAGTTCAAACGTATTTTTTTTTGAGTTGTAGTCTCACTCTTTCCTCCAGACTGGAGTGCAGTGGCACGCTCCCGGCCACCGCAGCCTCGACCTGCTGGGCTCTAGTGATCCTTCCGACTCAGCCTTCCGAGTAGCTGGAACTACAGTCATGCGCTACCATGCCCAGCTAATTTTTTATTTATTGTAGAGAGGAGGGCTCGTCAAGTTGCCCATGTGGGTCTCGAACCCATGGGCTCAGGCAATCCACTCTCCTCGGCCTCCCAAAGTGTTGGGATTACAGGCTGAGCCACTGAGCCCGGCCCGAGTACAAACATTTTAAAGAACACTGAAAATGGGTTAATCTTTAGATGTTACTCACCACATATGATGCATGGATCTAAAGGGATGGTGATGTTGAAAGCTAAAACCTCCTCTTACAGACGTTTCTACTAATTTATAAAATATAACCCAGTGGTTCCTTGACTTTTCTTTTTCAAGACTTTTGGTTATTTTTTCCTTTATGCACTGCAACATTTTGTATCTGTTAGATAAATAATTATTATATAATGTCATTTCATTTTCTATTAATATGTTCTAGTTGGTTCCTAATGAGTCAGAGCACATGAACATGCTTTTAAAAAATTATTGCATTTCGAAAACAATAACAACAGCTGCAGAAGCATCAACAAAAGACAAATTATATCCTTACCAGTGAATAATTACTATTATGAATAAATTTATCACTTTTCTTGTTTTTATAGAAACAAAGTTTCTTATAAGAAGCAATTTTCTTATAATTGTTCCTTATAGAAAAATGACAATATCTTATAAGTTAAAATGTTCCTAAACCTAGATGACTTTAGTTTGAAATCAATACTGTAAAGGCTAAATTTGAAGTCAGGATAATGCCTCACATAGCAAATGCTTTTCTTTAGACTAAGTAAAACACGACTTGAGAAGTGACCAGCACTGCTTTAAGTGAATTAAATGTACCAACACATTTAATCTACAGCATTACTCTAAGATAAACTATTAGTATTCCTATTTTCACATATGAATAAACAGTGAGACCCAAGAGTGTGCTCACCTGAGTCACCAAATTAATAAGAAAATGATTAAAATCCATGCACTATTATACACCAAGCATACAGCCTCTCCTAGAGGGATGTGCAAAATAGAGGTCAGATGTACCTAAATATAAGCTTAATTAGTGGCTGCCTAAGTATATGTAACTTCAGATATGCAAGAAATCCATTCTCATCCAAGATGAATGAGTATTTTTCATCTTTCCAGAATTTCAGCAAATATGGTTAACAGAAGTTTAATTGTGGAAGAAAGATTTGTAAAAAAAGATAAATAACTTGTGATTTCAAACCTGACATGTAAAGATCACTTAAGTCACCACAATTTTCATTACAATACAAATCTTAACAAACTAAAAATCAATGAGAACTGAGATTACAGGGAAAATGATCAGTCAGAATTCCAAAAAGACGGGCAAATTTAGAGTCACAGACTCTCTATTTACCTGAAGGAGAATCCACTGAGGCCATAAACTGATGTGGACATTCACATGGTAATTGTGAATTGCTGAAGGCTGCATGTGGACTAGCAAGAGAATAAAAAAGTCCTGGGAGCCATAGTCTAAAGGAAGGTCTTGTCCTTTTGTGGGTTTTCCTCCTGCCCCAGAACATTAACAGGTTTTTATGGTCGAGAACCAAGAAATATTCCCTCACGATTCTAGCAAGGAGAGTGGAAGAGTAAACACTGTGAATATTAAGAGTAAAAAAAGTAAATATTCCCAAAGAGAACTCCATAATAAAGTCTTACTCACTAAGGAGAAGATTTTACCAGAACCTTATCCTAATTGGAAAAAGAAATCACTTCTGCAATAACTCTCTCTAGACTTTCTATCATCCTAAGGGGAAGGGGAAGCTATCCCAGTGGAAATAAACAGATGTGAAGGTCATAGCACAAGGACAAAAGTCCACTGAAACATAGAGATGCAATCATAAGATTGTAGAACTCTTCCTCTGCCACACACCTTTCCACAACACCAACAGTATTTCAGTATACAACAGTGAATTAAGCTGAAAGGACTGCAGGATTTAGACTATAGGTGCTGGAGTACTTATGGAAATTCAAAGACAATAGGAGAGTACAAAACAGGGACAATGGAGAAATTTGAAGTGTCAGGAATCTATAGCTGTAGCAAACATTTAAAAAGCCCAACTTCCAGTCTAATATAAGTCTTCCCATTAATGGCCTTTTTGCCGCAGTTCCTATTACCTGATATACCATATCTGACTTTTATCCAAAAAGTTACAAGTTATGTTAAAAGGCGAAACAAGCAACAACAACAAAGCCTGAATAATCAAAGCAAGCATCAGGACAATATTCAAATGTAGCAAAAGTATTGGGATTATCAGGGAGAAAATTTAAAATATCTATGACTAATAAGTTGTCCTATGAGAAAAGTAGACAACATGTATGAACACATATTAATTTAAAAAAGAGATTGAAACTCAAAGCAAGAATCAAAAGGAATTCATTTTAAAAGCTGAATGAAAAAAAAAAGGAAAAACAAGAACAAAATACCTAACATATTGGACAATTTCCAAAATTCTAACTTACATGTAATTAGAATTCCAGAAGGAGAAGAGAGTGGGGAAGAGAGAGAGGGAGAGAAAGAGAGAGAGAGAGAGAGAGGCAAAGAAATATTTGGAGTAATAATGGCCTAGAAGTTTCCAAAATTAATGATAGACATCTGGAAGCCCAGAGTACAAAAAGCCGGGTAAATACTTTAAAGATCAACATTTCAGCACTTCATACTGAATTTATTTTTTTAAAAAAATCGGAGAAAAAGTACTGTAAAAATCTAGATGGGGAGATTTTTTTTAATGTTATCTATAGAAAAATTAAAATAAGAATTATAGCACACTCTTTACCAGAAACCATGCAAGCAAAAAGAGAATGGAGTGAAATAACTAAAGTGTTGAAAGACTCAACATGCGATCTTATATCAAGAGAAATAATCTTTCAAAAGGGAAAGAGAAATATTTTCTCAGCAAAACAAAAATCTGAGAGAATTTTAAAGCCAGCAGAAGTACCCTGAAGTATTGAAATAAGTTATTAACAGAGAGAGATAATTATATAGGTCAGAAATGTGGATCTACATAAAGAAAGGAAAACATTAAAGAAGAAAGAAAAAAGAAAAGAAGAACATTATCTGCATGATAATTTATACATATTTTCAAAGCATGAGTAATGACTCTTACTGATAGATATCAAATCAGTACTCAGATATTTAAGTCCATTGCGATTTAATTATCTCTTTGATGAGACTTCCTTTTCCACTAACTCCCAATGCAGAGGTTAATGCACACATCCTTGAGAAACTCCAATAGCTTTCTTATCCTTTGCTCTCCAAACTATTTTTCTATTTTCACACCCAGTAATTATTAACACCAATTCAACCATTTCTTTCTACCTTCAGGACCTGTTGTTAGCATTAGTATACTCACCTTGAGGAGATCTCAAGATAAGTTCAAGGAAATATTTATTATTTTAATAACATGAAAAACATCCTGGTAGACACTTGAAGCATGGCACTATGCAAACACTGTATTATTCACAAATTCATCCACTTGTAAAGTATCATTGTATGAAAACCAAAGAAGAAAGCACTTTGAGAGTGGTAGATAGTAGGAAGGAGATGAAAAAACACACTCCTGATCTTAAGCATCCATGAGCATAAACAAAAAAGTTCTCATTAACATAATCTCTCTTTTTCTCTCTGTCTCTCTCATTCTCTGTGTGTGTGTCTCTCTCTCCTCTCATTCCTTCCTCCCTCCTTTCTTTTTATTTATTTATTTTATTTCTTGGAAATAAAAATGTCATATTCTAGAAATTAGAATTATTATTGATGAATGAAAAGGTGTAAACATCTGAATATCTGATATTCTTTTAATAAATTAAAATAATAATTATATGTATCTTTTCATGTCTTCAATGTTTAAGCTACATAATTATTTTTTCTTAATTTCATAATATGTTATAAGTACAGACAAAAAAACTAAAGAAGCATTAGTAATTTTTTTCAATAAACAGGTAACGTAAATTGAAAATGAAAACCTAGAAATATTTTCTTATAATTTTTTGAACACCTGATCAAAATCAAGTGAAGCAATCCATTGCCTCTCACAGAGACACCAAAACTCCTACTAGCCTGTCAATACATATATTTATTAAATATTATTAAAATATATTCAAGTCCTGGATTTTCAATGTTATATTTTATGTATTTAAATTGCTTTAGAAATAAAATGCTACAGGCTTTTCATTAAGTTGATAGTACATAGATTGCAATGTTACTGAGCATTCAATAACCATATGAAAAATAATAATAAACATAGTCATCTTAGCATGAACTGCATGTATAACTCTATTTTACAATAATTACATGCTGAACTCACCATACTCTAAGGCATGTATCATGACTTTCTTTCAGAAACGTGAAAAAACAGTTTGTTATTCTTTCCTACATTCTCTGGGTTTTTATAGGCCAGTTCATTTTGTCTCCGCTGTGAAATACCTTAAAGGGTAACGTGGTATTCTGACTCAAGTAGTAATTTATTACACCAGTTAATCTTGTAAAATTGCCCTCTGGATGTAATAATTTGTTATTCTTTTATTAGACCTTCTTTTGCATACTGTGTTTATCATAAAGATGTCACCATTGTGATGCCTAGCAACCATTTCAATGTTCTGGAGGTGTTTGCATATATTTTCCTGGGGGAGAGATCTGCATGGTCCCTGTATGGAAGAGCTGTCAGTGTATTCTGATGTATGAGGATAAAAGGAGCCCCTGCTGCAGACTCCAATAAGCTCCAGTCACGGCCGAAAGCAGTGACTTGGGCATCACTATACCGTGTTAGAAAATGTGTCAATTATCACATGGATTGCCTAAGGGTATTGCCTGGGTCTAGGTCATAAAACCATCAAGACTGAAGGGGGAAAAAATTGATGAAGAAGTAAGTTGAATTAATTGATAACAAGGAAGCCAGTATATGGAATGTTCATTGTAACTTGAGACCCCCAAATTTTTGTCTGAGACGCTTTCCTATGGATAATCCCATGAGTGAAACGAAAACTGTCGATCTTCTCCTACCTAAAGTATGTATAACTGGCATTTTAAGTATTTCCTAAAAGCCAGTAGTTAGTTGTCAAACCAGTCAAGAAGTCATAAAAATAAAAATAAAATCATGCTAATAATGTTATAGTTGTTTTGCTATTACTGTGGCTCTTAAACATACGGTGCCACTGTTTATATGTGAATACAATGGAGACCACTTAAATATGTAGCCTGGGGCCAAAGTCATAAAAGCTTTATGAACCATTTATGTAGGTTTCTGTGCAGTTTACTCATGGAAGAAAAGAATTACATATTTTTCATACATTTACAGTGGTTCCTTAGCTGCTTAAATGACCTCCTTTTTCTACTTCCTTATTTTCCCTTTGAATTATAGTATCTGATTTAAGTCTTTGTGTTTGATAAGTTTCCTTTCAGAAATCACTATTCACTCAGCATGGTGATAATTATTAAAGAAATTGACTGTCTACAGAAAATGTCAACACTACCAGCCAATGAGGCAGTTTGAAGGAAAAAAAACATATTAAACAACAACAAATCCATTGTTAGGCAATATTGAATTGACTTTGATCTATATATTTAAAACTATTTAGGTGGCCAGCAACAAATAAATCCACAGGTAACCAGGGCTGCTTGCTCAGACTTTTCAAATGCGAACATACCACTCTGAAAACACATTATTAGGACACAGGCATGCATGGCAAAAAGTTCTCCATCTCTTTATCGGTGCTAAACAAACAAAAAAAAGATTCTTTCATCTTACAATTATGGGGTTACTACCAAATTATAAATTTTATAAAGAATACGTGAAAACACATAACTTCTCTCACATAATATGTAATTGGTGATATATTTTTCATAATAATATTGGTCACAGTGATGATAATTATGAGTCATAATGCCCAGTATAGATTTATCATCTAGCACTTGATGCTTTCTATGAAGGTAAAAGCAAATTTTGCATTAAAATAAATCACATAAGACAAAAATAACTTCATTAAAATATTAATTTAAGCCGGGCTCGGTG
>CAUYQG010037154.1:0-72434 GCA_963574415.1 Tarsius wallacei | reverse complement strand
GGCTGGTTTTTGGTCTCATTTTTTCGTCTGCTTTTTTTGTTCTGTCAATTTTTAAAATTTTTTTTTTATTTTTTTTTTATTAAATAAAAAAACAGTCAATTTAACATAAAAAAAAAAAAAAAAAAAAAAAAAAACACCTTGATTCTCTTGAAGAACTGGAAGGTTTTGCAACACTGGGTCGTCTTTCTTGGAGAGTGAAACCACCTGGGGCCCAGCATTAGTCATTCTCTTTAGACAGGACATATTTCCTCCAATTTGCCCCAGTCCTCACTACTTCTTAGAGAGCTTTCCACCAAGCCTACTTCAAGCGTTCATTATCTGCTTTCCGTCGGTAAGCATTTAAGTGATTCCTGATTTAGTCTAAGACCTGCATTTTAAACTATTAAAAGGAAAGCTGAGTCACTTATAGTGATGCATCTAAAGGCCTGGGTGTTATCCATTGAATGATTACAGGCTTCAAAGTGAGTTACTTTTAGACATTTCAAAAGGATTTTCAAGACAGTAAAAGCATTCTATCATAAACCTGCACATACATATGTGCATAATATAATTACCCAGATCACCTGTAATATTATTTATTACACAAAATATCTTCCATATCACATCTTTCTAAAGGTTGGATAACTAAATGAGTAATACATGTTTTCATTAGACACCAGGTGTTCTGTGTATGTCAGAGAAGAAAACAGAGTTTCTACGTAGACAGTTCTGCCTAGCTGAGAGAACTGGGTAGAGCTCTTTCTTCCTTGTTGTTGGTCTGTCAGCTGGTGCTGTAGTATCTGATGGTAAGGAACTGACATTACCTAAAAGGTAGACACTTGTACTACTCCACACAGTCCAGGAAGAATTGAAGGAACTCAAGGATCCAGCTGGTCCCAAGAACTGCCTTGTAATCTGAATCCTTGGCATTTGTTTGGCCTACTCTGGGTAGAAGTTCTGACTCTGAATCAAGGCAAGATTCTTCACCAAATAGATCCTGTTCTTGAGAGCAAGCTATTCATTTAAAGGGGGAAAAAAGGCAATAAAATTTCTTGTAATTTTAAAAATCATTCATAACAGAATGTTTCTTAAATGAAAACGAATACTTTCCCAACACACACACATAACACACATACGCACACACACACACACTTTGGGCAGTTTCTTTTTATTATCTATCACATCTACCCCAGGCAAACTGAGAAAACATAGAAAGCCAGTTACAGCATGGCAACAATAGCTCATAAGCCCACCTGCCACCATACACAGGAGCTTTTATCAAGACGTAATAGAGTGTTAGAGAACTAATTATAGTATCATTTTTCAAACATGACACTCTCTAGAAGTTCAGGTTAATTTATTCCCTCAATACGTATTTTTTCAAATGCAGACTTGATGAAAGGCACTGATCTATGTGCTGAGGATGATAGAACAAAAATGCAAGATCAAAGCCCTGCCCACCAGTGGCTTACTGTTCAATTAGAGAAAAGTCAAATGCAACATTGTGTATGAGTAACACAAGGGATGTGGTTGAATGAATACTGTGGACGCCATGGTTCCTAGACAGAATAGTTAATAAATGCATGATTCATTGTAGAGGTGAGACTTGAGTTCAACCTTGGAGAATAGGAAAGGTGGAGTGTGAAAAAGGTTTGAGGTCAGTAACGTGCTTTGTTAAGGTGACAGTGAAGGTCCCCAGCTGTCTAGAGAGGAAGATTCATGCTGGCAAGAAGTGAATGAGACCGGCAAGGGGGAACTTCATGGATAAAAACTCATGCAGGTTCAAATTGCCTGGGTTTGAATTCTGGATCTATCACTTGCTAACTGAGTAAGCTTGGACAGATGATCTCACCTCTGAAGTCTTAATAAAGCATCTGCAGAATTGTGTTATGAGTAGGACTGATCTTACAGGGCCATTTGGAAGATTACACAAATCCATTTATGTAGAGCAGTCAGCACAGTTCCTGGCACATTAGAGCCACTCTAAAAACATCAGCTCCTGTCAGTAGAGGGTTGGAGACCCCGATATGAGATGGATTTGAATGCCAAAATGAGAAGTTGGAACTTGATCTGTAAGTAAAGTGAAAGTCATCAATATTTTTTGTTTGTTTTTTAATGGACTTGAGACATGATGCAGATGATGCTTAATAAGATTGATGTGGTGGTATTTTCTATGGAAGGTGAGTTGGAGAAAAGAGACAGGAGGGATGTAAGGCAGGTGAGAGGTTACTGGTACTGTCAGAGTGTGAAGCACTAAAGGTATGCACAGGGAAATTTAAAAGGGAAAAAAAATCATTGGGAAGTTATTATAAATAACCTACAGGATACTGGATCTTAATCATTTGGGGACATAAGCTTCCTAGTCTATCTGACAAAACTTGTGGGTTCATCTTCTCACAAATCCACACATTCAGTTGTGCAAAAAAAAAAATCTGCCTTCAATTTCAGGGGTTCAGGAAGTCCTCTCTTGGGACCCAGATGTAAGGAATGAAAGAAAAGACAGGATGAATGCTTTATCATGAAAAAAGTACAATAATTATATAATACAGCAATAAGAACAGCATTATAATAAAGTGAATGTAATAGAGCATGTTGCATATATAATATTGCTACTTTGTATTTGTTCATTTGTAAACTGTTTTGTAGTTTTTGTTTGCCGGGTTAAAGTACTGGCATGCATTTGTATCTCAACTTGTAACAATCATATTTTCTTTTATCCTTTCTTATTCCTGAAAAATACTACTTCATTTCACTGATCTGTCAAATACTACTTTCATGCTCAATTGGTAGGAACAGGATATCACATTGTGCTCCACACCACCAAATGATGGTCTTCTCTCCTCTTGAAAATTGATGTCTGTGTTCTTTCTGTTTAAATGTCAAAATCAGGTAACAAACATTGCTCAAAATTATTTTTTCACTTTGAAAATGAAAAAGAAATCTGTCTTGGAATTTTTCCTTCTCTATTCCTAATACTAATTAAATCTGGAGATGGGGGAGTCTGAGAGTCTATTGCATCAGTCTTACCTTCACCTACCACTAATTACCTTCTGCTCACTTATTTCTGTGTCACATATCATAATCACTCTGGCTAAATAATAGTCAGTGCATCCCAAATTGCAATTCCCCACATTCTTCTCTTAAAAGGAGACAAGAAAGTACAAGCAGAGATACATTTTCTGTGGCTCAGCTGTCTAATTCCCAATAGTCATTCCAAATGCCTATCTTTAGGTTCCTTATTATTTCTTTTATGTTCAGAGCAAGCTCATTCATACTTAATTTTGTGGCAGATACTAAGAACAACTTGCATCTTAATTAAAAGCATTCATAGATCACACAGGATATGAGCATAAGTTTTCACTAATAATGTATCCATTTCTGTATGTAGGATTGATCCTTTAGGAAATCTCAAATAACACCTTATGAATATTCACCAAATTTTCACCATCAATCTTGGAAATAAACAGTCTAATACTCCCATGTAGGCCACATCTAACATAGCACTGGATCTACTGTTTTGGAAACTAATTGATCAAATTATATTAAATATGATAAAATGAGGTAGAAAATATATCAGATGACCTAATTCATTAGTTAGGTCAAACTTTTTATATTTTCATGCATGTTAATCACATGAAGGTACTTTTAAAGTTGCAGCAATTATCATTATATATTTTACACTCCCCCAAAATAGACACTGTTGTTAAAAACTGAGACTGCAGTAGTTGAGAGCTTTAGGAAATCTTATTCTTACCACTAGAAATATGTGACTTACCATGACTCAGAGATATAAGTTTTACGTGATGCAAAATGTGCTATAGTAAAATTACTCTATGATTTGAATTTACCAGCAACTCTGACAGTTTCCTCAACATGTATATAGATTCTAACTGGAATACTTCAAAAAATATTTTTCTTGTGGATTTAACTTTTTCAATAATGATTGATATTTTATATGCTCAAATGGGCTTAATTATAGCAAACCAAAAACAATTTTAAGTAAGACAATTGAATTTAAAGTTACAATCGGGTTTAAGTTAGACCAAAAATAGTTGAAAGCAAAACAAAACAAAACAAAACCCTTTCCAAGTCTCACTGACCTAAGAGAAATGAAAGCCTTAAAAATGGTCAGTTTGGCATAGTGGAAGCCCCAGTGAACCAAAGTCTGAGGATTATGTTCTCTGTCATTCAGCATCTCTAAGGGCATTTTCTATTCTGTAAAATGGGAATTAAAATACCTTCTAGATGTCTATTGCAAGGTAATTGTGAGAATCAAAAGAAATAAAGGGTGACACAAAGTTATTATAAGAATAGGTTAATGCTATCCCAATCATTAACTTTCTTCCCCAGAATGGTCATTTTTCCCTTTGATTTTCATGAATGCTCTCTGCCCTCCTTTCCTCTGTATAAAACTTTGGAACTGGCTGGGCTCTGTGGCTCAGCCTGTAATCCCAGCACATTGGGAGGCTGAGGCAAGTGGATTGCTTGAGCCCGCGGTTTCCAGACCCACCCGGGCAACTTGGCAAGACCTCGCCTCTACAATAAATAAAAAATTGGCTGGGCATAGTAGCGCGCCTGTAGTTCTGGCTACTTGGAAGGCTGAGGCAGAGGGTTGCTGGAGCCCAACAGGTTAAGGCTCGGGGGCCAGGAGCGTGCCACTGCACTCCAGTTTGGGTGATAGAATGAGACTCCAACTCAAAAAAACCAAAAAACAAAACAAAACAAAACTTGGGACTATTTTTTTTGTAACCAAGCAAAACTAGAAAGAATCCTATATCAAGTAGTAAGATGCCTTAACTATTGCATATTAAATTTCAAGGAAAATCATTTAGGCATGTGGGGAGCACTTAAGAATTTCTGTTTCTCTCTCTCTCTCTCTCTCTCTCTCTCTCTGAAAAAAGAATTTCTGTTTTCTAAGAGATGTTGGTGTGGAAGTGTGTGAATAGCACTCCAGTAACTATACTTAACATTTACTCCTAGTAAACCAGGAAGTCCTTGTCAAAGGAAACCCAAACTGCTCTTGCTTCCAGTTCTCATGCTCACCAAAGAAAAAAAAAAAACCCAAAAACCTATGTCTGTCAATGTCATCAACGCCAAAAGAGGAGGCTCATTTTCCAAAGATACCTCTAACTGGCAATGCTCTGCACCACACTAAAACCTGACAACATCCCTACAGCAGCCACAGGCAAGCCCAGTGCATCCTTTAACTCCCAGGCCTGGGCACAGAACTTGGCTTGTGCCACCAGGAGGTAGGTTGCTGAGGTGTAGGTGAGGGTGTAACATAGGCTCTTCCCAGCATTAGAAATGGGAGAGTTGGGTGGGGGAATGACACCACTTGGTTTTCTCTTTAAGTGATTCCTTTACTCTGATTTTGTTTTAGTCATCACGTGAGCTAATCACAATGCTAATTAGCCCAGCTTATGGGGACCGCTGTGCATTTGTACAGGAGGGTTCTTTGTTTGATCTGCTACATCATAAGCTTAGTCATCTGCTCACCAGCACGGAGGGATAGCATGTATAACTGAACAAGGAGAAACACACCTTCATCTGTATGAACGAAGAAAACTATTGAAAACCAACAGATTAATTAAGAGTCATGATGAATAATTTTGATCAACAATTTTTTTTTTTTATATTGAAGTTTGCTCCTGGAAAGAGTTGAGTGGAGAAGCTCATCTTCCAGCTTTCTACTTAGAAAGGTAGAAAGAGAGAGAGAGATCCTGCTTCATTTCCATTTCTTCTCCCACAAAATGTTTTAACATATAATCAAATCGATGCCTTTATTTCAAAAGACAAAAAATAATTGTAGAGCTTGTTGGGATCATTTTCTGAAGAAGGGACATTATGCGTGCATGAATTCTATCAGTGATCTGAGGGGGAGCAGACTATGTGGACCATTACCCGTCATTGTTGAACAGCAGAGTAATTAATTGGGCAAATACGTCTAGATCTGGTGAATTCATACACACAATAACTGGGCAGCAGAAACACACATACTCCTTTACTATAAATAAAGTAGCAAGAACTGTTTGTGCCTGTGTGCTATGGCAGATGTCTTTTTTTCCTCCTCTTGGCTTTATCCATTCCTGATTATTTTATCCTTCTTTGTATATACATTTGCAAAGAGGCTGTTTTTTTACAAAGGAAATGATCTGCAGATGAGCAAGTTTGACTTGTATGTGTCTGTTTAAAGAATGAATTTGGTTCATTATTCCTCCACTCATTTTTTAAAGAATTAAATATTTGTGCTAAAATGTGTCTAATGAGCATGAGGAAAATTTAAAAAAAAAAAGAATTCCAATGGCTTGCTTCTCAAATAACCATCAAGATCTTCTAATTACTAACATTATTGCAAGAATTTATATTTTTTAATTTAAAAGTCATCTATAATTGTAGCAAATAAGGTGCAGCATTTACCCTGGATAAATTGATGAAGGATATTTCATCACCACCATCTATCAATAGTTCTCTATAGTGTATAAACAACCAAAAAATCTAATGCTGTTTATTTGAACATTAAAAAATGTATTTAGAGGAAAAATGTCTTTATCATGGTGATTGTTTTTAATGTAAATCATCTCTGATGGCTAAATCTAAATGTAACAAAAAAGCTTAGGTTTTGATTTAAAAGAAACTCAATTTTCCAGCATCTTCACTTCTCAAGAGGTTAAATGATAATTTTTTTTTTCTGATCACATTTTAATCCAGATAACAGAGGACTCGCACTCCTAATTCAGACTTTCTGGTAAAGCTCAGCTTGTCACAATGTATAGCTTTCTTTCCTTTGATAAGGTCAGTTTGCCAAAAAGAACAAAGTGCATATGAGTAATACATTACTCAACCACTTGTATACATACATCTATTTTTCTTACCAGGTCTCACTATTCAGAAAGGTGCAGACATGGCACCATGATAAAAAGGGTCATTTAAAAGACTTCGCAGAGGCTCTGTACTGTGAAGGATTGAATTTTCACTTGAATGCCTACATTTTCACATCTTTTTCTTTGCAGAAATATTCCTTTTGAATGGCAGACTGCAATTGGGTAGTTTTTTTTTTTCTTAAGTCACTGACCAGGAATATATAAAATATTAGAAGGCATTTGTCCCAGTGGAAGAACACAGTTCACTGCAAGATACCAGGTAGTTATTAAGAAAGTTATACAACTTTGTCTCTTCGGATTGGAGGGCTCCTTTGGACAGAAGCCCAAAGTTCAGTCAAGGTGGATCACTAAGGTCTGTCACTTCTAAATGACAGACAATTTAAATAACTTGTGAAATCATTAGCCCCAAAGTCACCTGATACCTGGCAATTTTTCACAATCACATCCAATATACATTCCTAGAAACACACAAGTTGACTCTTATTTTATTTTCCCACCAACTTCAACATTTGATCACAATATGATGAAAAATATACTCATGATTAATTTTTAAAATCTCAAATTTTTCTCTGGTGATTTTATATTTCCCAAATACACTAATAAGTGGAGAGAGGAGAGAAAAATCTTTTTTTTATTTTTAGAAACAGTATCTCACTATTTTTTCTCAGCAAGGCTTGAACTCCTGGCTCAAGCAATCCTCCTACCTCAGCCTCCCAAAGCACTGGGATTATAGGTGTGAGCCGCCATGTCTGGCCTGAGAAGTCTATTAAATACACTAAAACATTTTAATCTTGGTTATTGGATTCCCTTTGGAATTAATATGAATTCAGTTCAGACGAATGCAACAAACATCTCCTACTATCAGGAAGATACTGTACTAGGTTTATGAGGAGATATAAAACTGAATGCATCTTCTCTACCTCTAGGAATGCTGCAATATAATAACAAAAGAAGTAAGGTGCACAACCATTATAAAAGGTAGAATATGATGAATAAGAACAGAAAGTCACAAAATTCTGTCAGAACCTATCAGTGAGATTCCTTCTGACTGAAGTAGAAAGACATCATAGAGGAGCGAGCACTTAGACACAGCCTTGAAAGATGATTCAATCAGGGTAGCTGTGGAAGAGGGACAGGAATAGTCTGATAGAATTGCTATTTCTGCGTAGTAAATGGCATGAGAAAAACACCACGTTCTTTTGGTGTGACAGAGAAGCTGAACTGGGTGTCATATAAGTTGTCTGAGGAGTAATGAAAATCAAACATGAGTTTATTGCAGCGCTATTCACAATAGCAAAAACATGGAACCAATCATGCTGCCCATTGAAACTGGACTGGATTTTTAAAATGTGGTACATATATACAATGGACTATTACGCAGCCATTAAGAAGGACACACATATGGACTTCACAGCAACTTGGATGGATTTAGAGTCTATCATACTCAGTGATCTAACACAGAAACAGAAAAATGAGTACCACATGTTCTCACTCATAAGTGGATCCTGAACATTTACCATAATACTATAAGAAAGGGATTGCCAGTAGTGGGATACTGCCAGGGTGGGGGAGGGTGGGGAACACAACATCAATAAAGGTACTTGACCTCAAACCATGCAAAGTGGGGACAAAAGGGAGCCCAAACTTTACCTCTACAATGTCCACTTGTATACCTAATCCTGAGTTGTACCCTCATCTTTAAAATAAAGTATAAAAAAAGAAAGAAAATCAAACATGAACAACTACGTTGACATTTGATGACTGTTAAGTAGTTTGGTTGTAATTTTACATGCATTGGTGCATTTTTGAGTAAGAGTATCTATCAGAAGTGTGATTTGTGTAAGATATTGTCCCTTTCTTCTCATGTATAATTTATCTGTTTTTACCTACAAAAGGGAGCCATAAAAGGCAGAATTATCTTTTGGAGGCCAGGCCCTTTGTAATACACTCAGAATTTGTTGTTTGGAATCAAACAGTCAACCAAAGTTTTTATCTAGAAGCTTTGAGAAAGTTGCAAAACAATTTGCAGAAGAAACGTCCAGAGTTGTGGCAAACAGGTGACTGGCTCTTCCACCATGGCAATGCACCTGCCAATACTATGCTGAATGTTTACCAGTTTTTGACCAAAAAACAGCATGACCCCCATGCCCCACCCTTCCTATTCATAGTCTCACCCAAGTGACTTTTTTTGTTTGTTTGTTTCCCTGATGAAAAAAGTTCTCAAAGGGAAATGTTTTGCCGACATGAAAAAAGTGAAACAAAAAACAACAGAAACACTAAAAGGCTTCAAAATTGACAAGTTCAAAAATTGTTCTGAGCCATGGCATAAGCATCTGGATAGGTGTATTGCAACAAACAGAGAATATTTTGAAGGGGACTGAAGTTTAAACATGTATGAATAAATACACAATTTTTAATAAATAAATTCTGGGGTTTTTGGGTCTTCCTCATACTACTAGATTTTTCTTAAACTTTATTTTTTTCCCTCTCTTATTCGAACTAAATTTGAGGTCTATAGACATCACATCACTAATGATATATTCCACACGCAAGTATTCATGTCCACTTGGGAGACAAATTAAATTGTTTAAAAACTCCACAGTAAAAATAATGATTTTGCAATTCGAAGTCTAGCGGAAATTGCATATTGCTATTTTTAAAAAATACTTAGAATTACTTCTGAGTTACATGGAATCAGAAACAATCTTACATTCCTTTGAAAGAAGAACAAGGACATCTTGTTCATATTCTATAATGAAACGATTAAAAAATATTTTGGGGCTTTTTAGAAATAAACTTGCAAGACTACCTAAGCATAGACTATTTTATTTCTAAATGTTGACATTTGGAAAAGGTATAAGGAGTACAATACAGTGATTAGTCTGTATACAATAACATTATATGATTCAGATCAAATGTATGTAAGCTCCACCCACTGTCATCCAATTTTCTTACTAACACACTTATAGCTAACAAAAAAGGTGCCTGAATTTTCAGATTTGAGCTTTGATTAGGAAGACAAAGCTAAATAATCCCTTTCTAAGTTTTATGTTGCTTGTAGCTATAGAAAATAAGGCAAATTCTATTTTGAGAAAAATGAAATGTTCTTAAAATAGAGGAGCAGAAATGGCAGCAAAAGTGAATTTCAGTTCAGTGTAGCTTTCAGGTGTAACAGGTTATTGTGCACAGGATTAACAGAATTGGAAGGTGGGCTAGAGCTATTCTAATTACCTAATAGATCAGTTGTTTGTAGTGTACAGTACACAGGTAAATGGCAGATCAGATACATCCTATTCATTTTTATGCCTTGTGGTCTTTTAATCCAATCAATTGCCAAATATTTAGCCAGCATGGCTGCTGAAGAAAACAGTTTAACACTGAAATAATGGAATCAGTGGCCCCATATTCATATTCAATATTTGGAGTAGGCAGACACAATGGAGAAGGGGAAACATAAACCTCACCGGGCAATTGGGTGAAAAAATATGTTGCTCTTTTATTTAAACATAAAAATAGAAATGATTTTCTAAATAAGCTTCAGAGTACAGCATTAGTCATTGCAATTTCAAAACTAAGAAATCATTTTTTTTAAACCTGAAAATAATGGCACTACTCCAGATATTATGTCTTGGCTTGAGATTGTTGACCTCAGCAACAAAATTTTAATTTCTCTTATACCGAAAATTGCTACAACTAAAAATACAATTTTTAAATTTTATTTATTTATTCTTTTAAGAGACAGGATCTCTCTTTGTTGCTAGAGCTGAAGTACAGTGGTACAATCATAGCTCGCTGCAACCTAGAAATCCTGGGCTCAAGTGAACCTCCCAGCTCAGCCTCCAAAGTAGTTGGGACTACAGGCATGTGCCACCACTCTGAGCTAATTTTTTAATTTTCTATTTTATTTATTATTTTTCCTATGTTGCCCAGGCCGGCCTCAAGCCATCCTCCTGACTTGGCTTCCCAATGTGCTGGGGTTATAGGCATTAGCTACAGTACCCAGCCTAAACATACAATTTAGAGAGGAAAGATAATAATGATCTCTCTCAAGGTAATATAATAACAGATACTGTGATCTGCAAAAAGACTAGATGACTCATGTTTTTTAAGTTGATGATATGTATTAATTGGTCTAAATGTAACATTCTTAAAGCTGGGCACCCATGTTCAGTTCTAAACTTATTTTGTCTTCAAAGAAATGTAGTTAAATCTTTGCTTAAATCTCTGGAATGAATATCCGATGGGGATGGAAATACCCAGTCCATAGTTATTCCTCTTAGAAACTCCATAAATTTTTCTATCCTTTGGTACATCTAAACCTCTGGAATCTTTCTCTCTCTTATCCTCCAGAACAGTTCTATCCATATTATATCCTCCTGCTAGATGTATTGTCAACACACCTCATTCTTGCTATGAACAGTCTTCTGAGTCTCTTGCTCCAAATTGTTTTTGTAAGGTCCCACCTCGCACCACTTCCTGGCTCTAGTTCTTTCAACATTCTCCTTTTCTTTCTGCCTCTATGAGTGGGTTGTTCTTTGCCCATCATTTTAATTCTGCCACACAAAACCACAGAAATCCTTACTTTCTTGTAAGTGACGAGGGAGTGGGAGTAGGTGGGTATAGCTAAGTAGGAAAGGCTGCTCTGGAAGGGCAAAGTTGGAATTCCAGTTTATTAATGTTTTTATCCCTTTCAAACTGGCTTATAGTATGTTTTTTCCTCGGTCCCTTAGACAATCACAAAATCATTAAAAGTGAGCTGTTACATAGAATAATTCAGAAACCTTCTGATCTTTGAAAATATTTTATTAGGTATAGGTTTTCCTGGTAAGAGCTTATATGCAACCTTCAGGTTCAGGAAAATGCCTTCCTGTTTGTCCAAACTAGTTGCAAAACATATGGTCTGGTATATACCAATGTGATAAGTCAATAATTACATACACACACACACACACACACACACACACACACACACACACACACCAGTTCCCTCTAGAAGTAGCAGGAAGCTCTCAAGGCTCAAGGCTTTCTGGCTTAGTCAAAAGAAATAAGAGAAGAAGCTTGAGAAAGATTTCAGCTCCAAGTAGAAGGAGAACTTATAAGTCCCAGACTTGGAAACTAACAAAGGCAGTCTTTTCCAACCTTGATGCTGGTGTTGGGAATAAGAAGTGGCAACATCCTTAGCCCAGTTACTGAGTATCACTCTGTGATGCTACAGAAAGGTTATATGGGAGGATATAGCTTTGTTTCCAGAACTTGAAAACACAAGGTGACTAAAGAAGTAAAATCATCCACTGAAAGAAAGAAAGAAGTGACTAGATGTAGCAAGCTTCACAGCAGCTACCTAGAAAGGAAGTGACTCAGGAAAGACTTCTCTGATGAGGCTCAGGTCCATAAGTTGAATATACTATGGTGTTCTGACTCTTATTCTTTGATTTGATCCCTTTGACCGTAGAAAGCACCTGATACTTAAATATACAAAAATTCTAAGTTGAGGAATAACTTCTTTTATAAGACATCTAATATGATTGGAATTAATGAGCAATTTAGTGTATTATCCCACTTTCAAGAAACCTAATTGCATTCAACTTGGGTAGCATAATTAATGGAAAAATGTATGTTCTATTCTTACTCATACATGTACTTTCTTTCAAACATCCTACAAAAACTGTCAAGTCCTTGTCTTTCTGTGCCTGACAAGTGGTCAAATTTCCAGGAATCAAATCAACATCCTCACCCAGTACTTTGATCTGGAAAAGCCCAGACTCTTAGAAATGATGGGACTGTACTTAGGAGAAGATACTCCACCTCCACCCTCCTACCCCCCGCCCACCGCCCAATGAAGGATTAGGAGAGCCAATTACAGAAGTGAGAGGTTTATTGAGTTAATAGGGAAAGCAAGGGACTATATTCCTGCTAGCTGTGCAGATGACAGGAACAGAGCTTTGGTTCCATGCAACATCACAAAGAAGTGGCTGACTTCAGATGGAAGCAGTTATGGTAGTACTTGGAAAGGGTGAACATTAGGCTTTGGGTTTTCAATTTAGAACAGTGGAGCCACTTGAGATCTTGCTGTCTCAGGCAATGAGCTTACTAGGGTGGCCAATGTGGACTGAAGACCAGAAGACGTTCTATCTAACATATTGGAGTGTGTAGGACCCTTGAATTATTTCATGCCCTAAGGAGTAGAAGATTCCCAAATCACCTCTAATATCGACTTTCCCTCTATCCAATTAGAAAGGGGATTGAAGCAGTTTTATATGCTTTAGAAAAATAAAAATGTTAAAATATGATGATTCTTTAACTCTACAAGTGATAGAATAGAATTCATGTCTACTATGTCATGAGAGTTGTCAATATTGTTTTAGTACTGACCTACTAATAGTGACTCCATAGTAGACAGTGACTTATATTTTTAATTACTTTAATAAGATAGTGTTACTGTAATGACTTTACAGATATGGAGAATGAAACTCAAAGTGATGTCATTTATCTTGCTTCAAGCTTTATAACTCAAAATTTATGAAGGCATGATTTAAACTTAGTCTCAAGCTGCAAAGTTAAGTTTCTGTTATTAACTGTGCTCCTTCTCTAAAGTAGTCTTAAGAGATGAAATGACTGGTGTAAGAAATGGGTCAAAGAAGAAAATTTTTATCCATTCACTTAACAAATATATATTGGGGACCCACTATGGGCCAGATACTTTTCTGGATGCTGAGGAAACAGCAACCAACAAAACTGGTCTTCATGTATCTTACATTTTAGTGATGGTGGGGAGAAGGAGACATTAAAAATGATAAATATATGTAACAGGAAGAAAAACAGAGCAGCGGAAAGGGAGCAGAGGGTGATAGAGTGCTGTTTTGTAAATGGTCAGGAAGGACAGCTTGGATGAAATGACATTTAAACAAAAATGTGAAGCGATTGCTGGAGTAAACCATGCAGATGCAGAGGAAAAAGGCTTCTGGGCAGAGGAACGAGCAGGAAGAGAGGCCTTGATATAAGGTATTGGGTGTGTTGGAGGAGGAGGGATTCAGAGTGACCAAAGGGGAGGTGGAGAAGCACAGAGGGTAGCTGACCACATGGGGGTGCAGTGGCAGCCCACATCAGATGAGGTCTCATTTGCTGTGTTGAGGGTCTCAACTTGGAAGCCATCTACTCTGACTTAACTGATAGGCTTCATATGGTGACAAAAGTAGTGCTCCTTCCCCAAAGCAGTGTTTTAAGCGATGAAATGGCTGATGTTAGGAATGGGTGAAAGAAGTTCTCTGTTCATTCACTCAACAAATATGTATTAGGGACCCACCATGGGTCAGGTTCTTTTCTGTATGCTGATGAAATGGCTGAGGATATCTTTGTAGATATCATTTGTAAGTCATAGTTTTGTTGTTGTTGTTGTTGTTAAAGTGTCAAGTTTGATCACCTACAGTAAATTTTTGGATTTTTTGGCCACCATACAAAATCAAATTAATGGGTTTTCTCCAAACCAGTGTTTGCTCTCTAAAAGGAGTATATCCTACTGTGAGGACAATTTTAATTCATGGTAACTATGGACAAGTGATCAGCGGTGAACAGTAGACATGTTGAAATATGACTTTCAATAAAATAAAGCTACAGACATATGACTTGGCTTTTCCATTTGAAACTTGAAAATTCTGTGATTCCCCAAAATAAATCTTGTTTTGTTCCGTTAGTGATTATCCTTACATTTTGCCTCTGCCTCAATTCACCATGTTTTATGAGGGCAGAGTAAATTTTCCAATGGGATAAAAAAGATTTAAATACTATTCCATTCTGGTAGTTTGGTCACATAATGTTAATTAGGAAAATGACAAATAGAAAAGTTAATTTCAATTTTACACGACCTGCTGTGTGTGTCAGCCTCCAGTTCATCCAGCTTGTCTTTTACTCCTCCCACAGATCAGGTACTCCACGTGGGGATGCCATCTCAATAGAAATTAAATGATCTATTCTTCCATGAGTGCCTGAGGAATTGCAGAGGTAACTTTCATTAACCTTGATGGATATAAAGCCCTTGAATGTCAATGGGAGACTAGACTGCATTGAGTTTCTCCTATTTGCTTTAATATTGCATATTTAATCAAAGAATGACAATAAAACATTTATCATCAGAGATGTATACAAAAGTATTTAAAAACTTTGAATGGGATCAATAAATGAGTCACTAAAAATTGTCAAAGATGATTGCTACAGATGCTTTAAAATATTGTCCAAAAAATCCCAACATAGAAAATTCTACTGACATCTCTTCTCTCAATTCACAAGTGTTAAGGTAAATTCCTTTAGAGGCATAAATAATCTGTGCTAGCATTTGTCATTTGCTCTAATCTGAGAATAGCCCCAAATTTTGCTTTCCAACATGAACACAACTATGTGTCTGCAAGTAGCCACAGGGATCTGTCCTTCCCATCATTTTTGAGCTCCCTCTGCACGGGAAGCACTGCACGGGCCTCTTAGAAGTCTTGAAATGATGCCCATCTCAGCACCAATAAAGTAAATAATAAATGCATTAAGAGAAAGGACAGAGCCTCTTGCTCTCTCACTCACTCACCCCCTCACTTACTCACTCATCAAGCACAATAGCTCATTGACCCTATTGACAGGAATGGCCACTGAGGACTGCAGAATTTTGCAAATTAGCTTGTGTCCCCTGTGAGCTATATGGCAATTTACACTTAATAGGAATTATAAAGAAATCTTGCACCAAAATGTGTCAGAGAGGCAATGGGTTAATAGGAAATGTGAACTTTAATTCCACAGACAGGAGGCTGAAAGGCCCACTCGAACAGGAATGGATGCATGAGGGAATGCACGGAAGGCAGTGAGGGAATTCTGGAAGGAAGCGAGGCAAAGAGGGAAGCCTGTATGTTGGTCAAAGGCAGCATTGACACCATTGCCCAAGCAGGTGACTTTAGTTCCAAGCAGGCAATTTGATTAAAAAACAAAACAAACCATTCCATGTAATTGCTGGTGGTGAGGAGAAAAAATGAATCCAATTGCAAGATGTCAGAGTAGACAAAAATATTTAGTCAAATGACACCAGAGCTTCACTTTCTAGCAGACTATTGTGGTTTATAAATGTAGCATCTGTATGTGAAGGTGCGTGGATGTGTGCAAATATATGTGCTTGTGCAAGTTAGGTGGGAATGAGGAAATGAGGCAAAAAAGAGGTTCTTACCACGTGGCAAGGCTGATCATGACACAGGGAATTCGATTTTCTCGAAGTGTATAGTCCTGGCCCTAACTTGGTTATTCTTGCTCAGAAAACAAAATTTAGACATCTAAAAAAGTTAAATTGTTTTAGATTATGATGTCTTACTTTTGAATATGGCATTTCTATGTGTGTTATGTCACTGGCAGTTGGAAAGCTTCTCTTTTACACACACACACCCACACACATGCACATACACACACACCCAACACACACAGACTTACATATGGATGGAATATTATTGGGACTATCCCATGCATATTGTGCATTAGCAATGGGAAATACTTGCAGACCAAGAGTTTTCAAGAAATGAGAAAAATTATCTTAAGGCTTTCCCCTTTTATCCCTCCTTGTTTCTTTGTAATCTATTGGGGGGAGGGACTAAAGCTGACTGGTTAATCCAATAAGAAGTAAAGATGGTACCTCAAAGACTTGGTTGCTTGATCATCTGTTCTTTCAGGGCCCTTAAAAAACAACAGGAAGTCTTGCCGCTTGCTTCAAATTACAGCCTTCTTAAAATAAACTGATATCAATAATGATTTTTTATGTCAACAAAGATATAACCATTAGTAACTAATTACAATAAAGATTTGTTAAACCAATGCTGATTTATTCAAAATAATATGTAATTCAAAGTCACTGGTAGTCCTTAACTGATTAGATGTTATGCATTCTTTAAGAAAATACTGAGTAATTGGGAAGAATTTTTACCTCAGGTTAATCAATTAATGTTGTTGAATTCTGGTTTGTTGCTTGTTGAATTAATAAGAGTTCTCTGTAATCAGTCCTAGCCTCACCTTTGGGCCTGTCAGGATGCCAGATAGACACTCTGATGACCCTGAATAGATGACAGGTTTCTATAGACTCTCTTCTGCTACCCATCTTCTCCCTCTACTCAATTCCGTTTTTCTTGGCAGAAAGACTAGAGAAACTTGCTGGAGAAGCAGCATGGTTCAGCAGGTGGATAAGAGCACAGGCATTAGAGCCAAACTGTCTGGAGTTGCAATCCCAGCTCATCCTGTCTCCAGTTAAGACACTTAACAAGTTACTAAATCATTCAATGCCTGAATTTACTCACCTGTAAAATAGAGATGGTAATTATGGTATATGACTCATATGGTTGTTTTGAATACTAAATAAATTATTAGTTACAAGGTGATCAGAGAGGTACCTGGCATATAAAAAGCTCCATATTAGTATTTGTAATAAGTAAATGTTCTCAACAAATTTATTGAGAAGTTCTGTGAAATCTGATGTAAGAAATTATAATTAACTTAGATGACCATAACTATCCCTTCATAAAGAAACAGCAGCAGAGAGAAGTCCACAATTTCCTGCTCCAGATTTATTCCACTCCATTACTAACTCACTTTAGCCCAAATTTATTAAGACTCAATTATTCCCAGAAAGGGTGCTTTTTCTACCCTCTCCCTAGCCCAGAAAAAAAACCACATACACACAAAAAGGGGCTTTTGTTGTTCTTAACAAATAATTTCTTCATTAATACTGAAATTGCAATTTTCAGATCTGTATAGACAGACTTCTCATATGGTCTCAAAAAAAGAAAACAATTCTCCAATTTTCATATCCTCTAATAGTATTTTCTGTATATACCTGATCTGTCTCAACAAGGACTTGAGATCCTTGACATTATGGGCAGTTAACTATTTACTTAAAATAAAACAACAATAACAAAAAAAAAAACCCAAAAAACTCATTCTCAAATTTTCATATCCTCTAATAGTGTTTTCTGTATGTACCTGGCCTGTCTCAACAAGGACTTGAGCTCCTTGACATTATGCGCAGCTAACTATTTATTTAAAATAAAGCAATATGAAGAAAAATAAATTATAAAAAGCTATTCTATGTTCATGGATTGGAAGAATTAATATGAAAATGTCCATACTACCCAAAGTGATTTACAGATTCAATGCAATCTCTATCAAAATTCTAATGTTCTTCTATCACAGACATGAAAAATATCCTTAAATTTGTGTGTAACCACAAAAGACCCTAAATAGCCAAAATCTTGAACAAAAATAACAAACCTGTAGGTGTCACACTTACTGATTTCAAAACGTGTTATAAAGTGATGTAATCAAAACAAAATGGTATTGAAATACAAATAGACACATAGACCAACAAAACAGAATAAAAAACCCATAAATAAACCAATGCATTTATGGTAGACTGTTTTTTACAAAGGTGCCAAAAACAAACAATGGGCAAAGGGTAGTCTCTTTAGTGAATTGTGCTGGAAATCTAGATATGCACATGCAGAAGGATGAAATAGACCCTTATCTTACACCATATACAAAATCAACTCAAAATGGATTAAAGAATTAATATAAGACCTGAAACTATAAAGCTACTAGAAGAAAACATGGGGGGAAAGCTCCACAGTATTGGTCTAGGTCATGATTTTTTGGAATATGACCCTGAAAGCACAGGCAGCAAAAGCAAAAATAGACAAATGAGAATATTTTAAACTGCAATGCTTCTGCACAGCAAAGGAAACAATAAATAAAATGGAGATATAACCTACAGAATAGGAAAATATATTTGCAAACCATACATCTGATAATGGGTTAATATCTAAAACATATACGGAACTCAAACAACTCAATAGAAAAAAAAAAATTAAAAAGTAGGCAAAGGACCTGAACAGACATTTTTCAAAAGAAGACATACAAATGGCCATCGGGTATAAGAAAAAATGTTAGGCATTACTAATCATTAGTGAAATGCAAATTAAAACTACAGTGAGATATAACTTCACTCCTTTAGAATGACTTTTATCAAAGAGATGAAAAGTATTAAGTGTTGGAAAGGATACAGAGAAAAGGGAACCCTTATGCATTGCTGGTGGGAAAGTAAAATAATATGGAAAATTGTATGGGATTTCTCAGAAAACTTAAAATAGAACTACCAGCCATCCCAGTACAATTCTACTTGTACATAAATATCCAAAGGAACTGAAATCAATATGTTGAAGGAATATCTGCAGTCCCATGTTCATTGCAGAATTATTCACAATAGCCAAGATATGGAAATAACCTGTGTTTGTCAATGGATGAATGGATAAAGAAAACATGGTTTATACACAATGGAATACTATTCAACCTTTAAAGAGGGGGAAATTTTGTCATTTGTAACAATATGAATGAATCTGGAGGACATTAAGTTAAGTGAATAAGTCAGGCACAGAAAGACCAATACCCCTATAATGTTATTTATGTGTGGAATCGAATAAAGTTGAACTCATAGAAGTAGAGAGTAAAACAGTGACTGGGGGTAGAAAGTGGGGAAAGAAAAAAATGGGAGTTGTTGATCAAAGGTTTAAAGTTTCAGACAGACAAGAGGGATCGATTTTAAGATCTATTACACCTCAAGTGACTATAGGCAATAATATTGTATCATATATTTCAAAACAACTTAGTAAATTTTAAATCTCTCATCTTAAAAAACCAGGTAAGTGAAGTGATGATTATGTTAATTAGCTTAATTTAATCATGCCACATTGTATACATACATCAAAGCACAACATTGTACCCTGTAAGTGTATACAATGATGATTTGTCAATCAAAACAATATTAATAATACATAAAAGTAAATAAAATAAATAAATTTACTTCAAGAAATAAAACAACAAATATGAAGCATAATACATGCTATGTTTTCTCTTAAAAGAATAATGGTTTTCCTCTGAAAGTTTTTTTCCTATCAAACAAACTTTACTTCTTATACACTGGTAGCAGCTGAGAATAGGGAACATAGACTATAAATGACGAACCTCATTTCCACATAAAATTCAAGTTCAGCAATACTTTTTAATCTATTTAAATCAATATAGCAAAAGTACTCTATAATTTCTTGTTATAGATAAAAGTAAATCTGAGGTACAAATTATTTAAATAATATAATATCTCACAAATCAAGTATTGTATAGATAGAATTTCAGAAGAAATGGATTCATGGAAACATATCAACACATTTATACTAGATGCCAAAAAATTTCTTGTGAAAAAAATAATTTATACAATATTAAGCCTAATTTTTCACGTTTTAAGGAACTATAGTATGAACACTGCCACAAATAGTCTATCATTTCAAAGAAAAATTTAAAAAATGATCATGCTGAAATTCATGATGAAATGAAAGCTTATAAAATGAAAGATTTTCCTAGCAATCCCCAGTAAATATGCATTTGTAGAGATAATTTTTCACTTTTAAATTTTAATTTTTCAGAATTTTTTTATTAAAAGTGATTTTGCTTTTAAAAATGAAAGCAATTTTAATTATCTGGCTCTCATTGACTACTAATTATATGCTGGTATAACTCTCAAGAAACAATCAAGAAGGCAACAACGTAGAATGTGTCAAGATGGTTTGCCTTCTTCGTTTGAGCATCTGTGAGCAGAGCTTACTCCTTTCTAGGAGAAAAGGAGGCAGTCCCAACTCTGAGTGGGATCAAAGAGTACTTCCTGTGTCTTTCAGCATAGAAGAAGGGAGGTTTTTTTAATATGGTAAGGGTGCGTGCGTCTCTACCATTGATTTAGTCATTTCTGTGTGCCAGGATACTGTCAAATGTTTGATACATGTCATCTCATGGAATCTTTACAACCATCATTTCCATTTTACAAAAGAGGAAACTTAGCCTCAGTGCGGTTAAATAATTTGCTCAAGGTCACAAGAGGGTAGAACTGGGATGAAAACCAAGTGTACATAACTCCAAAGATGGATGAATCACTAAACTGCTTCTCTTTAAACAGTCATATAAAGGACACACAGTTATGAACAGCTGAGAGGATCAAATTGAACCTTCAAATCCCACATCTCCTCTACATGCTAAAACTTAGCGTTATATTGATATATATTGAAAATGATTAAAACATAAAAATTGCATTTTGCTTTTTATAATACTAGTGATTTCTGGGCTATAAAAGACAATAAATGATAATAATAACACATTTAACACCACCTCCAAGGATAATTTCTACTGCCATTTACTAGGCATTTACTTAAGGTACTTTGCTAAGCACTTTACATATATTATTTCATTAAAAAGAAAAAAGAACTAGCCACAAATTTTACAGTCTAAAACTCTAACTAAATTAAAACACATATACATTTTTTTTTCAGAAGTGAAAAATATGGACAAAAGTTCCAATTCCTTGAATCTACCTTTACTTCAAGGGGACAGATTTTCTGTTGTCCAAAGTCCAGTTCACACAAGTCTGAATGATTAATTTATGTCTTGGTCCCAAGGAACATGCAGGAGGTACACTGAAGTCAGGCAGCTAGGGCTTAGTAAAGTAAGTCAGACCAAAGACCCAGCTGAGAACTAATTGAAATCAAATTTACTCCTCTTATTTTTTTTACCTGCTCGTGCCAGGTGGTAGAGGGTAAATACAGCATGACTTACAGTGCTTCTCTCAACACTCACGTAAGTTAGCACGCCAGCATACCATCACCCTGGGCTAACAGGGAGAGTAATTCTGTCATCCCCACCGGTGCAACATTAAGGGAAATGAATCTCATTCTGTTCGTTTTTGGGAAGTAATTTATCAGATGATTTATTTACATGCAGACTGCATGACAAGTAAACAAATATGTTATTTTTGCCCACTGTAGTTGGATTTTAAACATAAGAAAGAGACAGAGTAAGTGTCTTTCTAGGATATGTGAGTAGCTCTGACACCAGCTTTGAAAAATAAAGGAACTCCATTACAAGGCGTTTAGCAAGAACTGATTTACATACTAGAGTAGATCTTTCATGAATTCTGCCAACGTAGAGAGGAAAGGGGAGAAAAAAAGGCTCCAATTGCATGGTACCACTGTGCATGTTGATGAATCCCCCAGCACATGTTAATTAATGCCCTATTGTGTTTGGCAGACTACCAGGGACTGTGATTGTACACGGACTGATCCTTTAAATGGAGAGTGGCTTACTCTATATTGAAAAGAAAAAGGATTTGTATTTGTATAAGCCACAACTATTCCTTAGGAATAAGTGTTTTGCTTTTAGCGCAATTAAGAGAGAAGAACTGCCATCTATCACAATATTTTATCATTACACTTAAAAAAAAAATCTTCAGCCTCAGTAAAGCAAGTTAGAAATCACGGAAATGTCATGTTTTTAAGGAAAAATATCATTGCTCCCATTGCCCTATCCAAATCAGGGCCCGGATTTCATTCATAAATGATGATAATGAATACTGTTATCTGTCATCTTGTGCTGTGGCTGAAGCAGAAGATTGTACTCGAACAATTAAAAGGAAACCCTCATAATAAACACATAGCAATCTTAAAAAAATTAAATTAATAACGCCAACCCGACAACAGAGGTGAATTGAACAGGGAAAAAAGCCAGAAGATGCAAATTCTCCTGCTAAAGCTCACAGAACTCTTATGTCCTGCTAGAATTTTAATTTTAATCATAGAAAAAAAGAGGAGTGACTACTCTCTCAGCTTTTATTTCTCATTTGTTTTAATTTGCTTTTTACTACTTGCGCTGCAAAGAGCTGATAAATATTGGCTATTTTAAAGTATGAGTGACCTGGAAAAATAAATTGCCTTATATTATTGCTCCTTGAGAATAAAATTGGCATATTTAAGAAACTACTGCAGTAGCATCCAAAAAGATATTGCAGCCAAATCAACTAATTGTCTTTTACCCTTCTAAATAATAATAAAATTCACCTCTAGCTTACTAAAGAACACATCTTTTTCCTCATCTACATTTCTTTAGCAGAAATAGGCTGATGTGTTTTTCTATTTGTATTATTTTTTAATAATTTCAATCGTTCAGGCTTCCTTGTAGGTAGAACTTCCTCTAGATTTCCCCCAGCATGTGTAAGTCATATTTAAACAAATGACCTCAAAGTGGGGTACGAGAACAACCTAAACCAGAATGATATGGGGGTGGTTGTTAGAAATGTAAGTTCTGGGACTCAATGCATTCAGAGGTTCTGACTCCATAAAAGCCAGGAATGTACATTTTTAACAAGCATCTGGGTGATGCTGATCATATAAAACTCCGTTATATGCCTTGATTTGGAGTGCAGCAGCTT
Organism: Tarsius wallacei; assembly: GCA_963574415.1. NCBI lineage: Eukaryota > Metazoa > Chordata > Mammalia > Primates > Tarsiidae > Tarsius > Tarsius wallacei. The sequence continues at coordinate 49,271 of CAUYQG010037154.1, read as the reverse complement.
TTTTTTTTTTAATTCTCCAGTTTATTTTTTTCAACCAAAATGCTCGATTTTACTGAATAGTGAGAGTCCCTTTGAGAGTGTGGTATTATTAACTTTGTTTTAGATGGCCAAGTGTATTCTCCTTCTGGTGTGAGGAGGTTGGGATCCAACATTTCAGTGACATTTAATTCAAAGTGTCAGGACTGTTGGCCCTCTTTGCCAGTGGAAAAATGCTGCAGGGCTGTAGGGACATCAAATTTTAAGAATAGGGTAGAGATCATAACAGAGTGACCACACAGAGCTTCTATGAACCCTCCAACCTTTGGGAAACTTCTTTCTAGGACACAGTCTGTTAACCTTACTCATTCTTAACTCATGTTTTTATTAGCCTTGCTACATAGTGAAATAAAGTTATAAAGCCCCAGCCCTGTAAACATATATTGGGTCATTGATTCTTTTTGCAATACAGAATTACTGGGTCTATGAATGAATATAGCAACACTCTGTGGAGTGTTTACTATGTGCCAAGCTAAGAGCTAAGTGTTTCATATACATTATGTATAATTTCAGTAATTAACCTTGTGAGATAGGTATTACAATTCCCCATTTTATAGATGAGGAACTGAGGTTTTGAGAGGGTGACTAATTTACCTGAGGTCTCCAGTGATAAACTTAGAATTCTGTTCAGGTAGGTCTGAGACCAAGGCCTGAGCTCTTAACCAGGAAGCAATCCTGCCTCAAAAGTGGGGTTCTCTTTCTCGTATAATCAGCCAGTCTTTGTGCCTCATGTCTTTGAAATAAAGTCTAGGCTCTATATGAGCATTTGCTTCCTTTGGGAGTGCTTCTACTGTATTATGAGTTCTTTGAGATGAGAACAAACGGTTTGAGCCCCACCTCTGGGTTTCCTTGCCAGCACTGTCAGAACCGAAGTACAATAGTGATATGCTCTGGCTAAGTCAGTGAGGTCCTGCTGGTCTATTTTAGGACTCAGAGCTCTGACAGAGAGCTTACTGTTACATTATCACACAATATGATTACAACAGTTGAAGTCACTTTCACGGGAAGCCAGAGCCTATACCCTGCTAGTACTTTGTTTAATGAGCCCAAGACAAAAATAACAGCATCTAATGGGCAGGGAGGCTAAAAGAATGGCACAAAACAGTCTTTACAGAGTGCAACTCTGAAATACAATGTAAGTCAAAGGTAAACAGTGAATTGATTTCTGAAATCTCACTTTGTCTCAGATAATCTTTGCTTTACATGGAGGATTTTCTTTCTTGAGTAAATTCCAAAGTTCTGCAAGGGAGATGACCATTTCCCATCAGGTTTTCTTACTTCTACATTCTTGCCTGTGCCTTTGCTCTCTTTTGGAAGCCTCCCTAAACTACAGAGATCCCCTTTCCCAAACTCTGCCTGGCCAATGGCAGGCGATTCTTCTAAGATGAGGGACAGTGTGGCTGTGAAGGTGTGTGCTTGCTCTTTTAAAAAGAAAATCTATGCAGGAAGATTTTGTGCTGAAAATAGGTTCTGGCCTCTGAGTCCACAACAAATCTTGATTCCTTATTTGCTTCTTCCAGCTTTTAGCCTGGCTTTGGTTCATCACTCTGAATCCAAAATTCATTCCATTCAATTCTTACAACTTCTCATCCTGATAAGTGGGTTTTGGATTCTGGTTTTTCCCCTGGAGGCCACAGTTCTTCCCTGGACTGGCTTTGCTGACTGGCTACTGCTAGTTTAGCATTATCCCTTCAATCTCTGGATTTCCTTTCATCATCTTTCAACCTATGTTTAATGTTGATTCAGAAACTGTGAGTAATTGGTCAACTTCAACCAAAATCTTGCCTATTATTTAGGAGAGAAGACATTTCTTCCACCCCTGCATTTGACCTAAATCTGTTTTATGGCGTTTATAGTATCCACTATGATTATTTGTATACATCGTGTTTTCCCTTCTGAATTTTAATCTCCTTGGTGCTGGGGACCAGGTCTCATCTATTGTTATATTGTCCACAGTATTTTAAATTAATTAAAATAATAGTAATGATATTAAATAACATTTAGTGAAACTATGATAGGTTTTGTGCACTGTGCTACAAGATGTTCACACATTATCTTCTTGAAGCCTTACAAGAACACTGTAAAGTAGGCATTGTTGTTTTTAACATTTAATAGACGATGACACTAAAGCTTAGAGAGTTTCAGAAATTTGCCCCAATTTATACAGCTAGTATGTGTTGAGCCACGATTCTAAATTAGGTCTGTCTGACTTCAAAGCAAAAACTCCTAATCCTTACACTGGAGTTTTTAGTGGATTGATAAAGTGAATAAACCCATTTACAAAATTAAAGAGTAAATTGCTAAAATATAAAACCATATTCAATATGTCAATAAGTATACTATGCACCCAATATTTTTAAATACCAGAGTTATTTTGAAAAGAGTCTTTTTCTCTCACTCTACCATATTTAAGGAATTTCTAGCATTTAGCATTAACATGTAAAGAAAGTTTATATTAAAGATGAAAATAAAAATGAGATTCAGTCAACCAAGTTGGATGGCTAATGTAAAGTGTGATGGAAGACATTTATGGTATTTTATACATAGTAAACACCCATATTTGTTGAATGAAAAAGAAAGATTAGGTTAATGAACCATTCAATCAATGAACAAACATATTGAAAAACCAGCCTATATACTATCTCCTTTAGAATAATTAATGAAAATGTATAGCAGCTCACCACATACTTGAATTAGATGCACTAACAACAGTATATATCACTCTGAGAATGAAAATTCGCATGGAAGATAATCCCATCCAAATCTCCATAGTGGAATCAGACCTTATATCAAATCCCAGAGTTAGTTGTTCAAGCATGGCATGTGTTTATAGTGGCGGTGGCTAATTCTACTCAACTATAACATTACTAGAGTAAATGAAATATAACTTGTATGTATAGTAAACTTGATGCATAATAGGCACTTAGTGAATACTAGTTCTCTTCTCCCACCCTGAACTTCCCTATTCTATTCATTTAGTGGATGCCTTCATCTAATAATACCTTCTTGAGATGAATCTTCCTCCAAGGTCTTTAGTCCCTATCTTTAGGGTCTGAACTATAGAAATTATATATGGCTTCCCTAGGAGTCCTCAATTCCATCAAAAAGGAGCAAGAAAGAATCAGAGTACTTGTGGTAATTCCAGTCCTCTCTCTAGAGAGGTCTAAAGGCACAATGCCTTTGCCTTCTCCAGGCTTTCCACTCTCCTCATAGGTAAGGAAGGGGATTGTGGGTTACAGCAAAACCCAGATTCCTCAGAAATTTCCATTTCAACCACAGTTGTCAAGGCCGAATTCAGGACTTGGGTCTGCAACAATCCACAGCTTCCCCAGACGTTATGGCCTCTGCCAATAGGAGTCACAGGGACACCTAGAGACTGAGACTTTCCAGTCTCCTCACACTTACTGCTTTGCTACATCCTCTGCTGGAATCTACCAGGGTTAATCACATTATACCCATTATCCCTGAATCTGTCAATCATCCAAAAAAAAAAAAAAAAAACAAACCAGGATCACAGGCACCCCTCATATTTGTCACTTTAATTCTCATAGGACTCTTCAAAGTCTCTGCCCTCTTTTTCCTTTCCCACTATTCTCTAATTCATGGAATTCTTTTACTGTGCTTTCTGGAATTCATGATCTGCAGTAAAAAAAAAAAAAACCACATCCCTTAGGTTCTTAACCCCTTTGTTTTTTTGCTTCTTGTATTTTAAAGGCCTGGGGTAAAATTCAGGAATAGTATACAAGTGGACATCGTACAGGTAAAGTTTGGGCCTCCCTTGGGTCCCCACTTATCCTGGCTATAATATGAGTAGGCTTTTTTTTTCTTTCCTAATAAACATCACTGCAAATCTACTGAAAACAAATACTACTTGTGACCCCGATATGATTTGAACATGAAACCTTCTGATCTGGAGTCAGATGTGCTACCATTGGGCCACAAGGCCTCCCCTGGTTTTAACCTCTTTGAACACTCCCTTTTTAAAAAACACTCTAACTTTCCTTAAAGTGTCTCTCGGGTTGGGTTGTTTTTGTTGTTGCTGTTGCTGCTGCTTGTTTGTTTTTCTTGCACAGCCCTCATACATCTAGGCCTGGAAGTTGAGTACATGTCCTTGTTAGCCTTCATTTTCTCTTCAGACCATTCTCTTTGACTTACCAGTGACAACTATGTTACTAAATCCAATAGTCAACTTTGCTTCTCATTTTGCTTTTCTTTTCATTAGTATTTGAAACAGTTTTCTTCATTTCACTTCTAATACACTACATTCTCCTGTTTTCCTTCTCTGTCAGTGGCTATTCCACCTCAGTCTTCTCTGCTGATTCTTCCTCCTATCTCTTAAACTAATTATCAGAATTGTCCATGGCTCAGTTGTTAGGTCTCTTCTCCTCTTTCTCTATTTTACTTTATTTAAACCCATCAGACTGATATTTTTCTAGTCTCATGGATGTAAATACCACCTATATGTTGATGGTTTCCAAATTTGTATCTCCTGACTTCCGAACTCCAGGTCATGTGATTAACTGTTTATGCAGCACCTGCAGTAAGATGTATAGGAGACATCTGAAAGGTGACACATTCCAGCTCTTAATGTCTGCCCAAGCCTCAAACCTGTTCACTCTGTCAGTTAATCAAGCCCAAAACTTTGACTTATTTTGGTTCTTCTTCTGTTTCTTATACCTCACATTCCACCCATCAGAAAATGCTTTTGGCTTTGCCACCACAATATGCTCAGAAACTAATTACTTCTTACCACCTTTACTGCTAAAATCCTAGACTAAGCCATTGTCCATTCTGGGATGATTGTAAGCAATTCCTACCTGGTTTTTCTTCTTATGCCATTGGCACCCTACAATTTATTCTTAACAGGGTGCAAGACAGAGTCTTCCAAATATCAGTCAGAGCTCTCTTCAAACCTTCTGCAATGACTTTTTTATCTACTCAGAGTAAAAGCCAAAGTCCTTACAAAGACCCGTAAGACCTTGTAAGATATGGACCATGATACCTCCCTGACTCTTCTCCTATCTCTATTCTTCCCCTTATGTACTCTGCTCCACTCACACAGTTTATGTACTCCTACCTTAGAGCTGTTCATTTGAACTGCAGCGCTTTCCTCCAGACATCTGAAAGCCCAACTCCCTCATCTCTTTCCAGCCTTTGTTCAAGTGTCATCTTCACAAAAAGACTAACCTCAAACTGACTCGCCTAGTTAATTTTGCAGTGCCCTCCCATACCTCACACTCCTAAGCCCCTATACCTGGCCCAACATCTTTATTACAATTATTCCTTTTAACATAATAACATATGGTGACATTTACTTTACTTTTTAAAAACAAAACCAAACAAAAAACATCTATTGCTTGTTGTCTGTCTTCCCTTCTGGAATGTGAGTTCCTTAAGAGCACAGATTTGTGTCTTTTTTGTTCTCTGATTTGTTCTAGGAAACCAGAAATGTGCCTGCCACAATAAATCTACCATTTATTTAACAAATTCATTAAATAAATGGTAGATTTGTACAGGGTTTTACAGTGTTTGGCTTGCTGTCATGTGTTATGAAATTATATCTGAAAATACCCTTTGCTATTGACCAGGAAGCTATCATTATTCCCATTATATTCAGATTAGGAAGCTGAGGCCAGAGATCATTTTTCCTGACTCCTAAATTCATCATTTTTGCTACCTTTTCCCGGTTACCAGGACAGTGTCTGTAAAGATTTTGCTTCATAACATAAAATAATGTTCTAAAACATTTACTGGGCACTGACTGCTGGGTGCTAGTGAATTGTGCACAAATGTAAACTATATCCCAGAGTCTAGCAGATAATGTATTGTCCAGAAGGATATGCTTGGGTCTTGACTAAAAGGCAAAAGTGTTTTTCCTTTGCCAGCAGAGCCACACAGACTTTTATGTCAGTTGTTTCTCTTTGACTCACAAGTTTGGCATCCTGCAATTGGTCTGACATGTTCAAATGAAGGTTTTGATCTCAGCATTACTCTAAGATGACACCTTGAAAGGTGACTCATACAATTGTATTAAATTTCGGTTTTGACAATTTGCCAGCACTTATTCACTTGACTGGGGGAGCAAGGGTCCTTTGGTACATCTGATTATGAAATTTAAATACTGTGGCTTTTGCTGATTACAATGGAATGTGCTAAGCATATTTTAGGCACAGCTTTATGATTGGTGACCAGAAGTGATCTTGTGATTAGTTGGAAATCTCACTTGAACAGAAATTCTTTTACTGGAAATTTCTGGCCTTGTTTCTTTGAGCTGTGGTTAGAACCTTACCTTTGACTTCCTTGAGAAAAGCATTAAGGCTCTTTAAGAAGCTTCTATACCTACTACCTACAGAAACGTAGGTCAAATTCCTTATTGTCTTCATGTTTTTAAAAGCTGCTACCCCTGTTTCTGATTGACTGTTGAATTCTTAAATTCCTCTCAGGTATTGATTTAAGCTTCCTCAGTTTAAGAGTTTTAATTTCTGACCAAAGAGAGCAGTTGAATTGATTCTAGTAACCAATGGGGTTGTTTTGAAAGTCTTGAAGATGATTCGCTATAACTATTTTGTTTATTTGGTTTTGTTATAGGAAGGATTGTGGGAAGGAACATATGTTTACTAAATGCTTACTACCTTTTGTGTCATAACTTTTTTTTTAGGTAGTTCAAACACCTAGGTAGTATAGTTAAGTCTCATCATCACCTAGAGAAAACTATTTTAAAGGCCATTTTACAAGTGAAGGCATTAAGACTTAAAGAGATTAGGTAGGTCTCCTATATTCATAGAGCTAGGAAGAAGTAGAGCCAGGATCAGAAACCACATTTCTCAACTGCCTCAAGATAACTAGGACAGATTTGCTAATCCATGTTCTTTAGAACCACACACAACTAAAATGTAGTCACACAAAACTCAAAAAAAAAAAAAAAATGAAAGTAATGGATAGGACAAACTCACAGATCAGATGAGAGTCATTCCTATAAAATGTCAGTATATAGAAGTCCCAAGCTAATCAAGTCATTCTATGGAGATTAGGCATGAGAACAAATCCTGTAGTCATCTTATGAGTGATTAACAATCCACCAGATCAGATGTGTAGGAAAATAATTTTATGTGTTTGAAGTCAAAATAAATGTATGAATTGGATGTGGCCATTCAGAAAGGATAAATTTTTGATCACATACTTTCACTATCTCAATATGCAGAATACTGATGAAATTTGATATGGTATATTTGTCTCAGTCAAACCTCATGAACCCATGTGCTAAAGAAAAGGTTCTCGTCTTTCTTCTCTACCTCATTCTTCCTCTCTTTCTCTTTTTTCTCTCCTCCTTCATCTTTTTCATCTTTTCTTTTTTATATTGAAGTCCCTTCTAGAGAGAAGTTAAAAGACTGTGAAATTGATTCCTATCTCAGGAGTCTGTTTTTCAAGTTCAGCTATGATTACTATTATTAGGGTCAAAGTTCAGAACATTTCTACAAGTGTTGCATCGTTTTTTCCCCTTTGTGGAAAAATGAGGAAGAATCTTGGCTCTATCCTTTGAATTATAAAATGCACTTTCATGACTCCTGTATGATTGAATTTAATTAAGTTTCCATTTGTCCTCATTCATCTTCAATTTCTCAAATAAGTTTTCTTCTTGCATTTAGTTTCTATTACTATCCATTGTTTTAAATAAGAAGAAATATAACCTTTGTGTGAATCTGACTTTTTTTATTGGTTTCTCCAATAAAATTCACCCCCTCCATGTTTAATTTGGTTATCACGATTTTATTTTGTTTTTAATATTATATGAATAGTTTTTAGATAAGGTATATGCTTTCTATAAACTGGAGTCTTAGTACCTTCAATTGTTCAGTTTCTGACTCCTTCGTATATTTACTATATTTATTTAGGCCCTGAAGGCATTTCAGTTTGCAACCTTTATTTAAACAAAAATCAAGAGTAAATGGTCTAATGATGGTTCAAGTTGTCTTTAAGAATATACATATATATATATACACATATAGGCTCATCACACAATATATTTCATTTTATATATTATGTCTTCACTATCAGGAGATACACCAACAGCATTCTTATCTATATACGTTTGAAAAAGTCATTGACATTTTAGCAGCAATTTTTTTTTCTCGAAAATGGATGTAAATTTCACAGCATCATTTTTGGGAGAGAGATTTGTCTTAGCAACTCAATATGAACCTTTATCTGCCATTGATAGTTTAGTAGTTTCAAATATAATATTAATAGCAACTTTTCAAATACTTTTCAAGCTACAATATCTTTGTGACTGTAAAGTCCAGCTATAGCAATATAGATATTTCTGCATGACTGTCAATATTTAGAGAATGTATATGCAGTACAAACGATACCGTGTTTAAAATATTGGTTTGTTTCAACTAGGGAACTAATAATCAATTGCTAATATGTAAAGAGTTATCAGTCAGGTTTTCATTTTATGGCAGCTATCCAAATACCGAATGAAGCTCTAACCCTAATGGATATATAAGAGAGTAAAATAGTATGTACTTGAAGATATCAATTGTGACTTGTTTGCAATACAAAACAAAAGTACCAGTTATGTTTTTAGCATATTTTAGTATAGGTTAATTTTGAATAGGAAAGGAGCAATACTGGACTATCAACCCAAGAGAAGTTATTTGTGTGTTTAAATAATTATTACTGTGTTGTGGTCCTTTAAATTTCTTTCTTTCTGTTTTTCAAAAACTGAATTACTAAGAGGTTGATTTGAATATTTAAATATAAGCATTTATAATTTATTATTTTAAATATCTTTTGTCATAAAATCCAAGGATCTATTTTTCAAATGCAGATGAATTTGTCCTTGAAGAAAATCTACATTAATTCTAAGTACCACTGATGCAAACACCAGAGGAAAAAGGTTGAATACTTACTGGCAAAATTGGAGATAAACAAAAACTGTCGTAACAAATTATTGAAAACAGTTAGGATTTTCAAAATCTTTGTAGGAAATAATATCTGTATATTCGATGGTAAAAACTTCAATGGAATTTTTCAAAAATATTAAAACTGAAAAAAATGAGGCTAGAAGGAGAGCTAAAGATCCTTTTAATGCCAGGTATGGTGGTTCACACTTGTAATCCCAGCACATTAGGAGGCCTAGGCAGGACTGCTTGGGGCAAAGAGTTTGAGATCAGCCTGGACAATATCACAAGACCTTGTCTCAAAGAAAATTAGAAAAAAGTCGGGTTCGGTTGCTCAGCCTGTAATCCCACGCCTTGGGAAGCTGAGGTGGGTGGATTGCCTGAGCCCGCGGGTTCGAGACCCGCCTGGGCAGGCGAAACCTCATCTCTACAATAAATCAAAAACATTAGCTGGGCGTGGTAGCGCGCGCCTGTAGTTCCGGCTACTCGGAAGGCTGAGGCGGAAGGATCGCCGGAGCCCAGCGGGTGGAGGCTGTGGTGGCCGGGAGCGGCCACTGCACTCCAGTCTGAGCCACCGAGTGAGACTCCAACTCAAAAAAATAAAATAAAATAAAAGTTTAAAAAGTAGCCAAGCATGGCGGCACATGTCTGTAGTCCCAGCTACCCAGAAGGCTAAGGCTGGAGGATGACTTGAGTCGAGGAGTTTGACTCTGAAGTAAGCTATGATCCTGACAGGCACTCTATCCTGAATGACAGAGCAAGACTCTGTTTCTTAAAAACACTCACACAAAAATCTCTTTGTTCAGTACTTCGTTTTACAAGTAAGGAAACCATGACGGACTAACTGTGAAAGTACTAAACCTACCCGAGTCTTCGAGTGCCTAAATCAGTGTTGTTTTTACTACTGTGAACCCTTAAGAGCCAATCTCTGGAGATGAATCATGAGTGACTAAACTGGCCTAAATTTAAAATAGCACCAAATGACCATTTGCTAATTAGAGATCACGCATGCACTCCAAGTTCTCAAAACCTACACATCTGTTTCACTTTGGGACTTTCACAGCTGCTTTCTTTTGTTGATATGGCTTGAACCAACCAATAGGCTACAGCATGCATTGGCCAATCAGAACTCAGTTGTGTCAGCCAATCAGAACTAAGCAGGTTGAATTCTTCATTTGCATAAGTGAACCTGATTGGGTACATGGCCAAAAACTTTCTCTATACAAGCCAAACCTTCTTTTGTTCTCTGAAATGCAACTTGGTTTTACACTAAAGGGTGGGTGTCCCTAGACTGAAAATATCCTCCAAATTCCCTTCCACACTACTGCCCAGAAAAAGTCAGAAAAGCTACCATTTGGGGATTATGTGTCTTGCATGAAAAGTCTTACTTTATTTTCTTAATCCTATAAGACAAGTATTAATATTCCTATATATTACTGATAAGTCAGTATAAATTTCTGTTTTGAAACGAAGTAACTTTCCCAAAGTAACCTGACAGAGCTAGAATTCTAATACAAGCCTGTGTTAGCCACTTAATTTTTTTTTATTTTTATCACAATCAGGTCTGTAGAGTTGTATAAGAAATAGAAAGTGCAATGTACTAATTGGCATTGCCCCTTTCAGTTACATCATTATGTAAACAAAGTTAAATATTTGTGTAAAATTTATAACCTGTATCATCATGGGATTTTTGATCCAGGAGAAACCTAAGAATAGCTAATTCACCCCACTTGTTTATGAATGAGGTAATTAAGACCAGAAGGGTCAAGCTCTTTTTGCCAGAGGGAGAGTTGTAAAACTAGAATAGAGTCAAAGTGCTGGCTTGAAATTTCCTGTTTTTCTACTATTCTACATTCACATTTTGGGAGTCAATTGCACAGAGGGCAAGAGGAGGCTGGGAAGCGACATAAGTACTGCTATGGTGCTGATATGGTGCTGATAAGGTCGATGCCCATACATTTTTTTCTTTTAGATTTTAAAAATTGTATTTCTATTTTAGAGTTGTGAGATACACGTGAGGATTTGCTACATAAGTAAATTGTATGCAATTGAAGTTTGGGCTTCTTAGTGAGCCCTCTCCCCCCCCCACCCCAGTAGTGAACATGGTACCCAATGGGTGATTGTGTCACCTTAGTCTCCCTGCCTTTCTTCGTCCCTTCCCCCTACTAATAGTGCCCAGTGTCAGTTTTTCCTGCCTTTGCTCACTTGCCCAATGTTTAGCCTGCTTATGAGTAAGAACATTTGGTATTTCGTTTGGGAAAGACAGCACTGTTTGAATGTGGTTGACTTTCAAAGGGCCTGGTAACTTTTTAAACTTTGTTATAAGTCTTATGAAGGACAAATGACCAGAATGTGTTCTGTATGTTTGGCTAAGAAAAGAGATCCAGTAATTTTTATATTTCATTGTGTCCTGCAAGTAAATATACATCATATTGTGAAAAGTGAGAAAGAAGGCAATTGTCAGTTAAAATACTAGTCAGCAATTAATTTCAATTTTCTTTTCTTCTTTGTAAGCCTTCTCATTGATTTATCTTAGGATAAATTGCATAGTGAAAGGAAAAGCATCTATAGCACATTCAGTAATTTTTTTTCCCCTCTAGTTTAACTTATTTTCCTGGGGAGAATAAGTTAAGGTGGCTATAAATACCTTTAGTGCTTGATCTTGTAACCTTAAATGAGGGCAAAACTCCCCTTGGCACTAACAAGAATTTTGTCTACGAATAGTTACAGAATTGGGTCCATGATGATTATGAAGCAATTTGATTCTTTCCCAAGAGATAGAAACTCCGGCACAATTTTCAGATGGAATACACACACTAGCGTCTTGTCCACATTCCTAATAATAACAAGAATGAAGGAGGAAGAAAGCCAGGAATTCTTGCAGGCTTTAGCGGGCTTGCTTCAAAAGCCTGTCAGCTAAACAAATAAAATGAAGTAGTGGGAGGGAGAGCCAGGAAATTAACTGCTGTGGGCTATAGTTAATGAGTGGCCCGACGAACAAGAAGTTATGGTCATGGAAGTGTACACATAGAATGAAAAAATTAATGCTATCAAAAAGAGTTAGCCTGCACAAATGAGATTCTTATTCAATTCTGAATTTTATTGCTTTCTTTTGGGATCTGCCTCCAACCAGCAACAGAGGCCTTCCCTTACCCCACAACCCCCGCCCCCAAACAACACGAGCAAGATCAATCAAAAGATGGAAACTTTGAAGCGTGGTTAGGCTGCTGGGTAAAAGCATGCAAAATATGTCTGAGACTTCATTAAAAAATGCCTACACAACACCTTGGGTAAAATCCACAGCAGCTTGGCATTGCCGCTTCATTAAGAGCAAAATGAAGTGGTCATTCCCTGAAGACTGCCCTGCCATATTCTGACCAGTCCCATGGGTGTCCTGCTCACACTCAGTGATTTAAAGCCTAAGAAACCACAAATCCTCTCAACTACTTTTGTGCAAAGTTCTGCTGGCTTCAGGCAATATGGCCTAAGCCAGGGCAATGTGTCTATCCAGTCTCACTTTTTAAAAATGGGACTGATCAAAGGTTTCCTACAAAAAAATTCTTGCCCTTTTTAAAAATTTTGAGAACAAATGAATCATCAATTTACCTGAAGAGCTAAACTGCCCATTAAAACAAACACTGCTCTGGATGTGACAAGACTAGACTTTCTTTCTTTTTAGTCAGGGTCTCCTTCTGCTACCCAGGTTGGAGTGCGGTGGTGTGATCATAGCTCATTGCACCCTCAACCTCCTGGGCTCAAACGATTCTCCCTCCTCAACCTCCTGAGTAGCGGAGACTACAGGTACGTGACACCATGCTCAGCTAATTTTTTTTTTTAATGTAGAGACAGGGTGTCTCTATGTTGCCCAGGCTGGTTTCAAACTCCTGGGCTAAAGGGATCCTCCTGCCTTAGCTTCCCAAAGTGCTGAGATTATAGGAGTGAGCTACCATGCCTGGCCCAACTAGATTTCTAAGATGGGGGCAAGCCACATAAGAGAAACGCATTCTTGAAACAAATGCTCTGAGACCTGGTATCCCAGTACCATATGGCACAGGGGAATTAAAAATCAATAAGCTCCCAGGACTAGAGAGGTGCAAGGCTTTCTCCTATGTACTCTCTCTCGTTGTGATGCTCAAAGAGTGGTTAAGGGACCAGCATCAACTAGGCGCATATTAGAAATGCAGAATTTGTGGCAGATCCCAAACCTTCTGAATCACTGTAACAAGATCCATCAGGTTGTACTTTTACAGACGGAAGTTTGAGAAGCACTACTCTGAATCAAGAGTTCACAATGGAGGATATTTTTGAATAGTAAAGATAAAAATCCTTATAAATGTCATTCTCAAGGACAACTTATCCTGAAGATTCCTTTATGTCATTGTGGTTCCAGGTAGGTTCCAAGTAGCCTCGTGACGTAAGAAGATTCGGAATTATTCCAACTAAAGAGTGCAGTTATTTTGAGACACAGCAGTGACTGGATTTAGCATAAAATAATATAGGCCAATTATCTCAGTTAAAATCTTGAGCACCATTACTAACTTTTAGGAAATATTTTTTTATTGGAGGTGGAGACAGTGCTATAAATAAACTTAAGGTGTTTGAGTTTACTTGTTTTCCAAGAATACATCTTTAATGTAATGTACTCTAAAAAGGACATGGAAGCCTAGACCAAAGCTTCATATTATAGAATCAGAGCCTCAGTTTACACTAGTTATTTCTAATCAAAGCTTCTTACAATCAGAACTAAGCTCTTAATTACAAATCTGTCACCAAAACATTGTGTTAGAACACTCAGATGAGTCAAATGGCATACTGCTGAGGTCCCTTTGTCATGATTTTTTAAAATATGAAAATATTAGCCTGGACTAAATTCCTAAGAGCATAATAACTCCCAAGAGTCATGCAGATTCCAGTTAGATGAGCCATGGCCTACAGCCAAGTGTTATGCCAACCAAGAAGCCAACTGTCATCGGGAAATTCATCTTTGCAAAGACAAACATAGTCCTGGCTTTCTTATTTTTAGTTACAACTACATTACATTTCTGCGATTTATGAATTTTCAAAATCCAACGTTTTCTAAAGTGTGTTTGGAATGAATATAAGTAATAAGAGACATTAAGGGTTCTATGGTTAATTATATTTGGGAAATACTAGATTAAACAAAATTACATATGCTTAGATACATTATGAATATCCAACAGCAGAGATATACTATACAATGTTTTTGTCCTCAAAAACCACATGTTAAAGAGCATTCTCTATTATTTGTGCTTTGAGTTATGTACTTTGGGACACCCTAATCTAATCTAACTTCTAGTACTGTTTGGATTTTCATTCTTCTGAGTACCATATTATACCATGCACAGTAGAAACAGTAAAATAACACATTCATTGTGTTATTATTTTTTTGTCTGCTAAATTTGTCTCTCAGTGAGATTATACTTGTAAGTACTTGGGCCATATGAATTTTGCCTCATATTTTCCTACCTGCCACAGAACTTAGTATTTGCTATGATAGGTAACAAAATATTTACTGGCATACTGAAATTAAGTTTTTCAAGTTCCCATGGTTATCAGATGTTCTAGTAGTTCAGAATTTTATTTTTTTAATTTATTTTTATTATTTATTTATTTAATTAAATTTAGAGTTGTAGAGTACAAGTGAGGATTTACTACATAAGTAAGTTGCATGCAGGTGAAATTTGGGCTTCAAGTAGACCCTCTCTCCCCCACATTTCAGGATTTTATGAGACAATTTGTTTAAGTAAAACTTTCTCATGGTTTTGCAAACTTAGATTCCACATCTTTATAAGTCTTTGTCTTTCTGGCCAGTTAATATAAATATTTCTTTGTATAATTACCAAGGTGCTACCAGGATCTGGGTCTTTCAAGGTGGTTGTTGTTTAAATCTGTGTTATATATACCAGATATTCTTTCTTCAATTTCAGGAAGATGTACCAGAAAAATTCCAAGTGCAGATTCATCACTAATTTTATAATACTTATTTTTAATAACATGTTTTATTTATTTTATCATCAATGGATTCTTTAATGAGACCCAACAGTTGTTTGTTTTCAACACTGCAAATAATCTTAAAATTGTAAGTTGAGAAGCTATCCCCTTATTCATGTACAATAATATGACCCAGGGACATTTGGTATCCTTTAGGGATGTTTACAAAGCTTCCCATATTTTTTCTTGCTAGCATATCATTCTTACAAGTACAGCTTCCATTAGTTTTCATTAAAAGAATAACAATATACTTGTTTACTGTGAAGTTCATGTGTTGTTTTCATCATATTCACTCACACTATAGGCTCCTACTTGAATTTATTCTTTTCACATAGACATTTCAAAATTAAGAGAAACACTTTTTCAAGCTTGGAAATGTCACATGCCCTTAACCCTTAAGGAATGAGGTGGTGTGTAAGGTGGTTGGGATGAGTCTATCCCACCATTTTAGGTCACTTAAAAATTATCTTGGTGTCAGTTAGTAGGTCTTACAGATATGCACACAAGGTCTTCAGAATGACATGAAGCGTTTTATTGGGTTTTATAAATTAGTCCATTATAACCAGTTATACTCCATACCTATGCAAAAATATGATGATTTTTTAATTTTTATTTTAGAAAGCAGGATTTATTGAGAGGACAGAAAAGCTCCCACAGTGGGAGGGGACCTGAAGGGGATGCTTGATGATTTTTTTAATAGACTGGATTATGCTTGTTGTCGCAAAATTTATCACCACCCAGTTATAGAATTCCCATTACCATACCAGACACATTTAGGTAATATTTGGAATTGTCTTAATCCCCTAAATGGGCAACTCAGTGAGCAGTAAGAACAAATTGCTTCTTTCCCAACTTGGAAAATAAATATCTTTGTTTTAAATATCTGTCTTAGGTGGTTTGGCTAATTGCATGCCTAAAGGCAGAAAACTGAACCCAATTATTTGTCAATATTATTTACTATGTTAGTCTATTTATGCTTCAACTGAGTACATTTTTTAAAAAGTCTTGGCACTCCAAGCAACAGAAAAACCAAAAATTTTACTCTCCAGCATAAAGGCTTCAAAAAAGTGATATTTAAAATTCAAGCAGCTGCCTCAAAACACCTATCAATGTTTCAACTCCCACCTTGTCCTTACCTGGATACTATTGGGAGAACCACTAAAACTGTATTCAGCTGTGATGCATAACTGCACTGTTTATTATATTGTTCTATGCCATTCAGTTCACCTGAGAAGAAACCAGGCAAAGGAGGTAAGTTAAGTCTACCTTCAGAACTCTAGACTGCTGACTCATAAAAATTGATTTACTCATTTATCTAATGTTTTAAAAACTCATTTTATTAAGTTGTAAATAATATTTATTCAGCACTACTACATCAGAAGGTAAAATTAATGAGAGCCATAAGACCATTAGAAAAAGCCACAGCATGGCTACATGACATGAAAAAAATGGATGACTAGAAGCTTAGGAGCAGTGACACAGGGTTCATATTTAATTTGAATGGTGAAGGGTATCATCCATGGTTTCATGTCACCATGGATGACATGGGGCAATAGTATAGTAAGAAAATGACTGGTGGCATTTTGAAAACCAGAAAAATTAAAATTTGAGGTTAGCCCTGAATGAAAGTGCTTTTTCTTTGCCAAATAAAGAAATACTATCCAATGATTCTGCAATCTGAACTTTATTTTCCTACTAACTCTTTAGAAGTAACCTAAAAGGAAAAAAAAACTGATGGCAAGAACATGGGCTCATGTTAATTGTAGGTAGCAGGTAGACAAGTTTGTGAGTGAAAATTTAATGTCAGTAAAATTTTATCAGAAAGAGAGAAATGCCATCGTAACGAGGTGCACTCTACATCAGGAATTTCAGTACCTTCCACCTAACAAATATGCTTTCTACACATTATACTAATACTTGTGTTGTCTTGAGAAAGGGAATGGATTTAAGTAGGAGAAAAAAGGATTTTTACTTTCACATAGAGATGAAGAAGCTGAGGTATTGAGGGTACGTCAGTGGAGTCAATGCTTTCTACAAGAAAGTCTAGGACACCAACAATTAGGTTTTCTCAACAGATTAATCTTATGTATCATTAAATCTCAAGGCCATATATTGATTACATCAGTCCAAGTCTTTGCCTTTATATCCTGTGGCCATTGACTTTTCCTGTCATGACCTGCATGGGGACCTGGCTCCATCATGGCCCACAGAGCACACATCCCACCTGAAGCTGCAGTCAAAACACATAAAGAAAGTCGATAAGTGCTCCTTATAACAAAGAGTGAAAATCCTGACTTACATGTTTTACTTAGTCAAAATCTGCTTATGAAGATCAGAGGTGTCACTTTACAAATAAGGAAAGTAAGCTAAGAAAGAGAAACCCTCACCTTTTAATCACCTCATGACAGATCTAGAAAATGAACTCGGGTTTTCTGTCTCTGTTTTAATAAGCTTGATCACAATAAATAATCACTTTGCTGCCTTATTCTCCTTTCAAAGAAGAAATACTGCTTATATTTTGAATGAAACAAGTAAAATGTCTATTTTTGGAGGGAAAAAATGAACTGAGTATACAAAGTAAAAAATTTACATTTTCCTTTTATGAAAGCAACTATGACTAGTAAAATAATATATCTTAACAACATAAAAGTGAGAAATAAAATAGTTAATCAAATCCTTAAAATGATAAGATATTGAACCAATTACCGGCATCTGAAAATGAATCAATCTACGTATACCATGACAAAGATTTGGAGATGTTAGTCCTATACATTTAGTATGTGAGTCAGGCTTCCCTCCTGATTTGAAATGAACACATTTAAGGCCCAATGCATGTGACTGTCTCTTGGTTTATGAGTGAGATTGAGGCAAGTGTACACTTGCCCAAGAAAAGTAGACCTTTCCAGAACCCTCCTGTGACCACTGAAGAATCACACTCACAGCATGAAATAATCAGGCCTCTGCTCATAAAATAACCACATTCATGTTTTTTTTTAAATTCCTGCAGGACTAAGAATTGATTTTTAATGATGAGCAAGCAATTTTTTGTCTTTGAAATAGAAATAAAGTTTTTAAACCTTTTATTTCTGTGCATGATATGTACCGGTTCTCCATGACTACCTCTACAAATAGATGTGAGGGGCTCAATCCTAAAGCACTTAAATATTTTGTATAAGATAAAGAAACATGCTAAGATCTTGCCAGTGTCTCCAAGAGAATTGGGCAATGGTGAACACGCCCCAAGCATCACTTGACTTTTCTTTAGCATAGTTACCTTTTATATCAATTATAAGCAGATGAGTAGTACCCGCACAGAGAGCACAGAAGTGGAAAAGAAAAAATAGAAGAGAACAAGGAGTGTTAAGAAAAATAAAGAAATCAGAATGCATGGGACAATAAAGTATAAGCATAAGGAGAGCCTAGACAGGAGCATTTACATGCAACAAAATGGTATGTAGTTAAGTTGATCCTGTGCGTTATGTTGATTTTCTGTATTAAAATTTGTACTCTTAAAACACTTTTTAATCAGTTTGGGCCTCATTGTTTAGAATTAGGTCTTAGATAATATTATGAATTTGAATAAAATTTAGAGGTTCTATTTAATCTTTAGAAACTCAAGAAACAATGAAATTCAGAGATTAAAGTAGCTGCTGCCCCCCCCCCTTTTTTTTCAACGAGCATTTATTAATGCCTACCATGCACAATTGGGAACAAATGGATTTGAGGAATAAGAAAGAGTTTGTCACTCTAAGAAACACAGATAAAAGTAAACTAAGACATAAGAAAATGAAAATAAACACAATATGATTACAGCTGGTTTTTACCTTGAGAAAGAGGTCACTGACTAGTTTACCATTAAAAGGATAAAAGCAATTGTTGAGAAGTTTCTAGGGAAAAGCTGAGAACAATGACAGGCAGGGCTGGTTTGGGTGGGGTGGATTCTTCCAGTACTAGTATGCTTCATGTTAAAAAGATGAATTCGGAAAAATAACCAATGCCTTTTATAGGTTTTATCAATAATGATAGATTTTCACCTAAAATGTTGATAAGAGGAAAATTATGTAATACCAGTGTGGACTTTTTTTTCATTTTGCCTATTTAAAAGACCTTTTTTATAAAGTGAGAGAAGACAATTTTAATTATTCTTTCAACTGCATAGTCTTTTAAATCTCAATCCAAGAGAAATAAGTTGATTGGTAATTATCCACCAGGTATTGGCTGTGTATACAGCAAAGTCGATTAGTAAAGGCAGAAGACATGGTCATATTTCAAAAGTGATCCCAATGTTCTGATTGCCCAACAAATACTGTTTGCAATGCTTTTTTTGGTTTCCAGTGATTGGGTGGACAATTTACAAAATGCCGTGCCAGTCAACATTCCCCCACAGTGTAGAAGGAGCAGAAAGAAAACCCAGAAGGTCATAAGAACTTGTCCACCAGAATTCAAGTCTCAGGAGTATGGCCGAGTGCGAAGCTGCCCATTAGCAGAGACAATAGTCCTGAGTTCTTGTCTTGCGGGATGGGGCGGCTGGCACTGTGCTCTTTCACAGCCCCCCACCCCCACCCCCCGCACGATATGTTAGTGATGAATTCTTAAAGATAAAAGACATTCCTGTAAACCTAATAAAAGCAAGGTTCTGGACTAGCTGCCTGAAAACAAGATAATGAATGGGTGAGCCTTTAGAAAAAAAAAAAAAATTAAGTGCCTTCAGCTGTTCTGAAAAAACAGCGTAAATAGCCTGTTTGGGTTTTTACTATGCTACATGTTGTGCTAGAACCTACAGAGAAAATAAAAACTGCCTTGTTTTCTTATGGACGAATACCATTTGTGTAGCTCTATTACAGCAATGCAGTGACTATAGGGGTCAGATACTCAGAGATTAGGTCTTTGGGGCTAACCACTCCTGCTTCCTTTCATTGTTTGCTGTATCCACAAAAAAATTCTGTGCAATTCTTTTTTTCTAAGTTAGAAGATAATTCAGTATATTTATTTTACGTTGTTCATTTTATTTATTAAATCCTCATATCTAAGGGCTTCACAAATTAATACTAAATAGAAAAGAGTGGCAAAAGTAAATATTTTTCTCCTGAATCTAATCTTTTATTAATCTGCATACATGTTATTCCAAATATATACATGTAGATCATCACATATATATGTGCATAGAATGTATAAATACATATATATTATACATGAATGATTTATTACAGAAATATCAGTGTTTCTAGATTACACTGCATACTTGATGAGCTGTCATTAGTGTAGAAAGGATACATAGCTTTTCAACAAAAGAAAAGAATGAGGCTGCCAGAGTGTTGCAGTGGTTTGAGTTTTTTTTTTTTTTTTCCAGCATCCATCCCTGCCAATCTCTGCACTGCCAGTAGGGAAAACCATATCCATGGCAACCAACCGTACCATTCCAACCCACATCAATGACGCCTCCAATCTAAACTGTCAAATATTCTATGCACATCATGTAAAATAGGTCTCTTTCCCCTTATACCTCTGTGCATCTCGTTTCCGTGGCTACATGTTTATGCAAATGAGAATTGTCCTTTCTCTCTCAGGTTGATTGAACACTGAATTTGTTTTGCACCTTGGCAATGCAAAGCCATGCTGTCTTGCCACCTGGTCTACCACATAATTGCAAAAAATTACATTATAATGATAACTGTCCCCAAATTAGCCTGATAACACCATCTACCTGCCTTGTGAGCGAAAGAAACAGTGTGCAATAAAGAAGGATGTTAAAACAGAATCGAGATAGGGGAATAATGTTTAATTGGCTCTCCAGAGTCTACTAATTTTCAGAATTGGAAACCTAGTGTTTGATTTGTTCTTTTTAGTCAGTGAGAAGAAAAAATATCCTTCATAAATTCTGAATGACAAATTTGCCCATCCTTTTTTGCATGTGGTTCCAGCATCCCAGGGAATCTAAAGTGTCATTTCCTCTCTGGAAGAAAGGAAGCACAAAACATGCTAGGTATGTACTCTAAATTTTCACTCAGTATCAGTTTTAGTTATAAATTTCTCCCAGTTCCTGTATTTCTCTCATTCTTTTTCTCCAATCCCCTCCAAATCTTGCAACAATATCTTTCTTTTAAGGTAAAGATGTGGGATTTTTACAGGATTACACATATTAATTTAAAATAAAGCTAGGAATCTAAAAAAAATTGCCTTCTCTCCACCCTCATTGCCTTTAATCTATTGCTTCCCACTAGATTATGTCCTGTAAATGATTTTGTTGTGGTGCTGGTGGTTGTTGTTAGATCATTTTTCAGAAAACTCACAATTAACCATTTTGAAAATAATGAAACAATTGTTTTTATTTAGTTAATTTTCAAATTATACCTTATTTGATATAATGACTTAACAAGAACTGTTTTTATGTTTTTTTTACAAAAGAGAAGAAAATGAACAGATTAAAATGTCGTAAATAGTTCATTTCCCCAGGGTGCAAGTGGCAAAATAAAAGATGCTAGGTTCTGTTATGATAAATGTTGAGGGTATATTTTACTTCTCCCCCTGCTTAAGACCTCCCTCCCTGCAAAACAAATTCTTCAGTATTTTTGAAGGGAAGAATTTTATACAATTTTATGAGATTTTTGTCTTATACTGATCTCCTGAACTTTGTTTATAAAAACTCCAAGTCATCTTTGAGTAGATTAGAAAGAAGCAAAGGTTACAAAGGTGACTAAGAGCTCTTTCCAGTTTAATAGATGATCTATAAATGTATCGTGGCCAAAGACTAAAAATATGAAATTTCCAAAGTAAGATACTTAACCATCTCTTCTCCCATCTCCTTCTCCAAACTCTACATCTCTTTTAGGGTTTAGCTGAGAACCGACTTTCTCTCTAACTCATTCCTAAGACGGTAACAAGTGATGGTTGCCTTCTTGATCTCTCGGCTGGATCAGTGCTGTTTCAGCATTTTGTTAGATGCCATTTCCTGTTTGTATGACTTGCTCTCTGACAAGATTATAAACCCTAGGGCAAAGTTGGGAAAAAATAATATCATATCATTGTTTTATATTTTCTATCCTTAAAGTAAACATTTTTGCTCAAATTGAATACCAAGTCTTGATTGTTCTTGGACTTTAGGCTGAGACATTTAGACAGTGAGCAACTAATACATATGTCTCAGGTCATGGCAGGAAAAGGGAAACCAAGTTTTAATTGAGTGTTCACTATGCTCAGGAAATCATGTCAAATATTTTACATATGAAACAGTAATATTTTACTTGTTATAATTTACTGTTAAATAACAGATTATATATTTTTTAAAGTGATAATATTTGAAAGAGAGGACATAATGCCAGTTCTTAATAATTATA
Organism: Tarsius wallacei; assembly: GCA_963574415.1. Classification (NCBI taxonomy): domain Eukaryota; kingdom Metazoa; phylum Chordata; class Mammalia; order Primates; family Tarsiidae; genus Tarsius; species Tarsius wallacei. The sequence continues at coordinate 26,986 of CAUYQG010037154.1, read as the reverse complement.
TTTGCTATATATTTCCACCAATAACATTGTTTGGTAAGCACTGTTCTTGGCTCTTTTGGGGAATTATTAAGGAAGTAGAAAACCTAATTTTATAAAGATTACAATCAAATAGGATGATAAATACATATAAACACAGACGATAAGAACAATTAAAAAGTATGTGTCTTGACATCAATTATGGCTGTTAGTAACATCATTCCAATGGATTTACCAAACATAATATATAAAACTTCCAGGTATTTTGGAAGGCTAAAGACAATCACGATTGGAGTTATATTCTAGAAAAAAAAATCTGAATGAATAGCGTAAATATGATTTACCTAAGGAGGACAAATACTTAAGAACATGATTTTTTCATTGTCAATCTTTTAAAACCCAGGGTTTGTGCATTTGAACTGCCCAAACTTAACCTCAGCAAAGGTTGGAGCTCCTCTAAATAGCTTTCCTCTGAACACAAGAAATTTTCTTTCAGAATCTCATTCTATTTAGGGGTCCCATGCTGAATTTACCTTACTTTCCATTTAAACTTGCCTGTTTGTGTAAAATAGAATGAAGAAATAAAGCATTCATTTACACAATTTAAGGATCAAAAAAATTTCCCTGGGTTCCACAAGTGGAATGAGAAAAATAAGGTGTATATGTAAATAACTAGAAATTGCCTCAGCTCTCTTATCTACTATTTGTACCTACATAGTTGATATTGCCTTCATTTTTTTTTTCTTTTTTTAAAATTTATTTTAAAATTGTGAGGTACAATTCAGGGCTAGGTATAAAAATACTCATTGTGCAGCTACCCTTGTTGATGAGGTGTGCCCCCCTTCCCCAGGCAGTTTCTCACTACTGCCAATCCCACCCCCCACCACCACCCCCGTAGTTTCCCGCTACTGTCAATCCTTTTCTTGTAGTATTACAATAGTTGTTCAAGGTCCACTTATGAGTGAGAACATATGATATTTAGTTCTTTGTTTCTGTGAAAGATCACACAGTATTATAGACTCTTAAGTCCATCCAGGTTGCTGTGAAGTTCATAATTTTGTTCTTTATTATTGCCTACATTTCTACTAAAAAAGAGATTTTCATTAGAATTATATTGTGGAGACAGATAAACCACAAACAAGCAGACAACCCTGAAATCCATCAAGTAAGAGCACCTATGTTTTTATAAAGTGATGATACTATTATCAAATAAATAATAATAAATTATTATGAGACACTGTGTTCCAAGTACTATTCTAAGTCATTCATATAACTTACTCCTCACAACAGTTTTATAAATTAGTTGCAGCCAGACGCGGTGGTTCATGCCTGTAATCCCAGCACTTTGGGAGGCAGAGGCAAGAGGATTGCCTGAGCCCAGGGGTTTGAGACCAGCCTGGACAACTTGGCAAGACCTCGTCTACTACAATAAATCAAAAAATTAGCCAGGCAAAGTGGCGTCTTGTAGTCCCAGTTACTTGGAAGGTTGATACAGAAGGATCGCTTGAGCCTAGCAGGTCAACACTGCAGTAGCAGTGAACATGCCACTGTACTCCAGTTTGGGAGTCAGAGTGAGACTACAACTAAAAAAAAAAAAAAAAATAGTTGCAGTTATTAACCTGTTTTACAGATGTGAAAACTGAGCCTAGACGGGAACCTAAAGTCATGCAGCTGGGAAACAATGGAATCTCAAGCCTGAAGAATTTTGCTTAAAGTCTCCAAAGTGTTCACCTTTTTATTTCTATGCCATGTTCCCTTTCAAAAAATATTCTTGTTCTCAATTATCACAATAAAGTTGCATGAGTAAAGAAATCCTTAAAATTATAATATTCTCAAATTCTGTCTTCATAATCAAAATTCCTTATTATTAATTTTTCAAAGCATAAAATTGGATTTTATCTTGGGAAGAAAAAATTCTTTCTGAAAGATTTCAAAACTGAAACCATTACTTTTAATGACAACATTGATTTAGAAAACTTATGGTGATTTTTTCACTTCCAGACATATATTCATTCAGTCAGTCAGTGAGCTAACAAATACTATCACAGACTTAATAAGTGCCAGGCAATCTTCTTGGCTCTGGGGATTCAATAGTAAGAAAAAAATAAAGCCCATGCCTCCACAGGACTCATTTTATAACAGGAAAGAATAGAGTGCAATAGAGTAGTCAGATGGTGGGAAGTGTTATGAAGAAAAATTAAACTGAATAAACAAAAGGGGCTGCTGCCTTCTGAGGCCAGAAAAGGTCTTTTCGGTAAAGCGGTATCTGGGGAAAGTCTTGAATGAAATGGGAGAGGAAGCTGAGAGGTGAGAATGGGTGCCTGGGTTCAAAGACTCATAAGAATGACTGGATAGTGTAAGGGGAGAAGCTGAAGGAATTGCCATCATCAAGGAAAAAGATGGTCAGATCATGGAGGGAATTGCAGAAAAATTTTCAGTCTTTTTCCTTATTCTTTTAGAGACATAGGAAGCCTCCAAGGATTTTTAGCAGAGAAGTGATAGGAACTGACTTCGATTTTTAAAGGTTCATTCTGGCTCAGAGTAGAATATAGACTAGGTGATCAGATGCAATCATGGAGCTCAGTTTAAAAGGTTAGCAATGGGTGATGGTGGCATGTACCAGGAAGATACGAGATGAGCTGTGAGATGAAATTTTAAACATGTAAACTACACAATTTTATAATGCAATAGGTTTAGCATGTTAGAAAAATAGAGGAGTAAAGGAAGATTCTATATGTTAATAATGAGAGAGAATGTTTTATACTTCTATAAGAAATGTGTCTGTAGGCAAAAATCAAATATTTGAAATAAATTAGAAGTTACAAACCAGTTAAAATTCTTCTTAGTTTATCTGAATTTTTTAGATACTCAATTTAAAACAATTACGTGGTTATTACTTCTTTTTTGACAGTAAGTTTTTAGTGCCATCCAACTCTTCATTGAAGATGCAATTTGATAGAGTTAGAAAAGTTATCTGATGTAGAAGAAATATACTTCCTCCTTGAAACACTCTTTTTTTATTTTCCAAATCTCAGATGGTCTGCTTCTTTTGTCCTATTTCTTAAACCCTTTTTTCTTAGCCTTTTGTGCAGATGCCTCTTCTTTGATATTTCCTAACTCTCAATGCTTTTTTTATATTCTGTTCCAAGTTGTGTTTTTATATCCATCTATAATTCTACTGGGCCCACTTCATCACTAGAAAAGTTTCCATTACCATCCAAATATTGATGACATCAAATTTTCTAGTCCCACACTGTTCAATATGATTGCCACTAGTCACACATGGCCTTTGTACACTTGAAATATGGTAGGTACAAAATAAGATGTGCTAAAAGCATAAGAATCATTCTGAAGTTTGGAGACTTAAAAAAGAATGTGAACCTATTTTGATAATTTTTATATTGATTACATGTTGAAATGAAAATTGTTTTTATATATTGAAGAAATAAAATATATTAAAATTTCTTTCATCTGTTTCTTTTACTTTTTAGTGTAGTTACTGGAATATTAGAAGTTACATATGTGTGTCACATTACATTTTTATTAAACAGTGCTACTATATCCATTGATATCTCTTGAGTAACAAACTTATCCCAGGGTCTGGTACATAATGTGTTAATAAGGTTTTATTGACTAAAAAAACGAATGTACAAAATAAAAACCTTTGATAAACTGGAATAAACATCCCACAAAATGTGGAAGCAGTATACAAAATTTTCCTGAGGGATGCTGAAAACAATGCATTTATATATATAGGCAACCACCATGTCTTGAATGGGAGAACAACTTTCTAAAAAATTCGACTTTCCCCAAAGTGACCCATATATTTCAGGAAATTACTATCAATACCTTTCCCCTGAATCCATAAAAGTTAAAAAAAATTCTTACAATTTTTCCTTTGTAACTTAACAAAATTATCGTAAAGTCAGCTAGAAAACGAAACATGGGATAATGAATCAAAAAAGATTTTGAAGCAGAATAATTACAGGGGATCATAACAAATCAACTTTTAAAACAAATTATAAAGCTTCAAAGATAAGTATGAAGCTTGTGCCAAAATAAAGAGATCAAAGAAATAGAACAGAAAGTTCAGAAACAGACAGAACTACAAATGGGAATTTAGTATATAATATAGATGATATTTAACAACAATGAGGAAAAGGTGTACAATATGATTCAAAAAATGTGGTTGCTAACTAACTAACCAATTAGCAAGAATAACTTTAGAGCCCTCATTAATACCTTAAAATAAAATTAATTATCCAAATGAATTAAATGTAAGAATAAATAACATAATTGAACAGTATTAGAAGAAAATAAGTGTATTTATATAGGTAAAAAAGTCCTTTTCAATCAAAACTTAAGGCAAAAATGGAAAGATCTAACTAAATAAATATTTTGAGACATTTATATGGGGTAAGATAACACAATCCAAGTGAATAAACAACAAACAAGGAAAAATATAACTATGTGTGGTGGAAAGGGGTTAATGACTTTAATATCTAGAAATCTTACAAATTGGCAATAAAAAGAATACTTAAGCCACTAGGAAAGTGGACAAGGGATACAGAAAAGTATCTTACAAAAATGAGAAACATAAGTGATTGATAAAATCTGATGAAAGTATTATACTTCACTAATAATCATAACCATGAATATGAGACTTGATAGTTTCTTTGTTCTCATATGCTATCAGGCTATCAAAGCGTTAAAGAAGGAAAATGCTCCATGTGATGAAGACAAAAAAGCAAAGTGCTCTTACAGATTGTGAGGAGTAAAATTAGTGAAATTTTCTGAAGTATAAAGGGAAGGAATGTATTTGATTTGGAAGGAATGTATTTAATTTGGAAGTTCTGTTTCCAAGAATTTTCAATAATCAGATGGATTCATAAAAATAGAAATGTGAATATCACAACAATACTTACAATGGGGTAAAAAATGAAAATAAATGTACAGTCATAGGTTATTACTTGTATAACTCATAAAGCCATAAATTTGAATTCTACCCAATCATTACAATTGATGGGGCAATCTATATTGATAATATATAGCATGTTGATGACATGTTGCTATATGTTAAGTGTAGTTTTTCAAAAATATATTTTCTATGATCTCACATTAAAGATACACATATTCTATCTATGCACATTGAAAATAAGCTAGAAAAAATATCAAAATGATAATAGTAGCTATGCTAACAGTGTAATGCTGATAGTGGAGATATGGCTATTAGTGCTAGAATTATAGGCACATTTTTCTTTTTTGCTTTTATTTCTTATTCCTAATTTTTCTACATAAACGTGAGTAATTTAAACAACTTAAAGATGCAGGCCGTGCTTGGTGGCTCAGCCTGTAATCCCAGCACTTTGGGAGGCCGAGGCAAGTGGATTGCCTGAGCCCGCGAGTTCGAGACCCGCCTGGGCAACTTGGCAAGACCTCGTCTCTACAATAAATCAAAAACTAGCCAGGCGTGATAGCGCGCATGTGTAGTTCCAGCTACCTGGAAGGCTGAGGCGGAAGGATCGCCAGAGCCCAGCAGGTCGAGGCTGCGGTGGCCGAGAGCGTGCCACTGCACTCCAGTCTGGGCGACAGAGTGAGACTCCAACTCAAAAAAAACCAATAAAACAAAACAAAAAACAAACAAAATAAACAACTTAAAGATGCACAAACACAAACAATACATATATTGCAACATCATGATTGATAGCAATGCAACAAACCTTAGAGACTGTATTTATACTGTCAGAATTCACTTGTGTCATATTTCTATTTCAGTGTCTGACATAGTGAAACCTCATTACCAAAATCTTAGTACATCTATGTGCTTACACAGGAGCCTGCTGACTTTCAGTTCAACTCTGCTCAGGGCAAACACTGGTATTTGCTGTTCTTGCTCTGGAAAATCATGGTGGGTGTTGGCATTGTCCCACTATAGGTGCCTGAGCTCCAAGAAGATAACTGTTCTTTTATTTTAAAAAGTTCATTTGGTGTTTCCATGTACTTTTATTGTAAACTGAACCAACTTGAACTGGGAGAAGAGTTTGGCTTCAAGTTCTTTATCGCAATACTAAAAATACCAAGAGTTTTGCTCATTCGAATAGACGCTTGTTTTCAAAAGAGCTTTGTAAGCTATGTTGGCTGCTTTCTCTTCTTCCTATTCACATGTTCGAAAAATGAGGTTCACAGAATGTATATGATTTTTCCAAAGCAGCAACAAGAGGATTCAAACACAGCTATTTTTCTTTCAAACCTTAGGCTGCATTTCATTTTACTCCATAGACTTCCATGCCTATTGTTGAAGGTCATAGTCATTAAATAACTAGGAAAAAAAGAGAAAATTCAACCACTTTTGATGATAAAATAAGAAATTGTAAATACTTTACAAAATATTTTTAACTTTTACTTTTATTTTGTAATAAACAACCCCCCCCAAAAAAGTACAAAAGAGAGGAAAGAAGAGGATCCTCTGACACTTCCCAGACTATTTTTTTTAAGTTACTTTTGCTCAAGAAGATATTTTTTCAATTACTGTCAGAAAAAATAACTGAAATAAGTACACTGTGAAATCTACTGATTTATTTGCACTTCAGATAGTGTACTAAAAGAAAACACTAAATTAGAGGAAAATACATATGTTATACACAGTGCTGCAAAGTGTACTGCTCAACTCATGCATCTAGGATACTTCAAATAAAATAAAAATTATCATTATATTTTTAAATGATAATATGCCTTGTATTTTAGAAGCTGAAAGAAAAGAGGAAAATGGCCTAAAATGTCTACAAATCAAAGGTTTATAGCTAAATCTTTTTCTAAAGCATAATTTGGCGTAATAATTTTCTAATTTTGAATGAGCTTCCTAGTGCATTAACATCCAAGCTTGCACAGTGTCCTGCTGTATGAACATCATTGTCAAAGCGTCCAATCAATTTACTTCTATGATGAATCATGCCCTATTCCTATAGGTTTTCTGCACATCAACATTCAACTAATGGACTAAAAGCCCATGCTATGTATGTTAATCTAAAATTCACCATATATAACCTTTGCAGAAATCACTGAGCAGGAGAATATATCTGTTGTATTACTTTCATGTTGGAAACCCAACTGTTGCACTCTCTGGGTCAATGCCAGATAGAGATTTTTCCAGTAGGTAATGTGAGTTTTCATTACTAATTGTGTCCATCATGTGCTCTCACAAATAGTCACATTTCTTTTTTCTTGATTGATTCTTTAATTAGTTGCTAATTCAAGGTCAATAGTGACTCCTCTCAGGTCTCCTAGCTAGGGGGATTGGACAGAGTCTACTGAAATGCTAATAAATTTTGGATTATTGCATTTCTCTTCTTTATGTTTATAAAATTCCATTGACATACAGACCTGAGGTTCTGCATACTGTTTTTTAGTGAGTTATAAACATTTGTTCTAACTAAAATAATATGTTTTAGAAAATTTGAAAGAGAAAAGAAAAAGCACAGTTACCACAGTAACACAACCATTATTTATGTTATTATCTAGCCTTTAATTCATAAATCTTTTTAAAGTATTTGATATTTTAGAAATATGTGTCTTAGTATTTTTCCTCCCTTTGGCCCTTAGGTATCATTCAGAAATCATAATCTTTGGCTCATGACAAACCCCATTTAATGTTCTTGCAAGACACTGTTTATTTTTTCTTTATTCATTTGCAATACTATAAAAGCTCTCAAAAATTCACCATCATCCCTTCAAATGATAGGAGTTTGACAATGACCTACATTAAACTGTTGTCCCCCATCCCTCCCTCTGCTTCCTCTGCTGAAGGTTACTAAAGGTAACAATCATTCAAAATTCTGTTTTTACCATTCCATACACATATTGCATTTATATGTACTCCTTAAAAAAAGCATATATTTTATCCTTGATTAAAAAATTGAGCATACTGCATGTAATCTTTTGGAATTTATTTTCTCATTTAATAATCTTATTCTAAGATTTATTCTCAATGTTGTCTGTCACTCTGTGTCATTCATTATGGCCTCTATTTAATGTACCATTGTGACCAAACCACACTTTTGTTACCTATTATCACTCGGATGGACATTTGGGTTGCCTTTATTATAGTCTTTATAACTATCAGTTTTAGTAGTTTAGTAGTAGTAATATTTCATCAATTTTCTTAATCAGTTCTCTATTTTTTAATTTAGTTACATATAATACATTGATTTATTGATCAAGATTGAAGTGAACACCTTTGTATTAACAGATTTCCTGCAATATATATTATGCCTTAAAAAATAGAGATGGAATTATTAGGTCAAAAGATAAGAACACACTAGATATTTCCAATTTGCATTCTAAAGGATAAGAACTCCATCAACAATTGTACAATTACTAACTCACCATAAGCATTGTTTCATTCATTTTATTGTTGCTAATTTAAAATATGGTTGTGTTTTGCTATTAGGCCTCACTAACTTCAATCAATGATATTGAAATATCATGGAACATCAAATCTGGAAACTTGTCTTCTGATCTGGTAATTTTTCATTTAATGGACACTCAGGTAAGGCATTAAGAGGGAAATAATGTCTCATAATCTGGTTAAAAGTCTGATTTGAAATTCTAGATGGAATATAATGTCAGTGAGCAGTATGTATTCTTACTAGAGTGATTCTCAGCTTGCAAATAAAAAAAACACTGAAGTTTAAAGAAAATGAATAACTTTCCATAAAATTAGTTAATTTTCTATCATATTTCATTGCTTCCCAATTAATCAAATATAAATTGGATTATCAAAACTTTTCATTTCACTTTCACTTTGATCTCTTCAAATTCCCGTAGGATTTATAAATCTGGACTCCAATATCATACTTCAACATGCATCTATTGTTATTTTTATTTTTTCATGAGGAATGGTCTTCCCTTGTTGATCCTTTTTTCCTTGAACTTATCCCTCACAATGCGTTGCAGTGCCAGGCCTAGAGTAGTTTATTAACACAGATATGCTGAACTGACCTCGTCCAAAGTCATGTTCTTTCTGCACTGGAGACACTTTCTTACCATTTCTCTAAATCAAAATGTTATTAATTCGATAGATTTGATATCTCATTTTTAATACACTCTTTCTTCATATGCCTTATGCTCAACAATATTAATTAACTACAGTTTGCATCACATTATTGCATAATGTGTGTTGCTATGCTTGTATAATTTATATAAATTTCTGCCACAATATTCATACCCTAGGAATGATCATATTTCTTGGCCAACAGAAACAGTAATAGAAACATTTTTTTCTCAGGTTCACACAGGGTGAGAACATTTGCCAGTCACTCAGAGCACATAGCCATTCGCTACTCAATTATCACAACTACAGACAGTTGTCGTTCAGCCTGATTCATCTCTAACAAAGCAAACACATATTTAACACTTGGTCTTGATGACTAAAGTCAGCGATTTTACCCATCCTAGCTGCGAGTTTCCACCCTTCTCCTGTGTGCCCGCAGTCTGCATCTGAATTGCCTGATGATTGCTCTGCTGGGTTCATTTTGTCCACTCTTGTAAACAGTTGCCAGTCTTATGGCCCTGGGCAAAAATAGACCCCTCAATGGGTCACTCATAGTGTGTTCAAATACTGGACACATGTTTAAAACAAATTCAAATGCACATTTTCACTTTTGTCATGTTTTTCCTGACCTTAACTTAGAACAATTAGCCTGTCTTAGGTTTTGTTAAATAGAAGTGAGCCCATATAACTTAATCTCCTTGCTTTCTCTTTCTAACAGGGCAATTTCTTTGACTATAGAAAGATGAATTTCCACAGATTCATCAGATACAAGATTCCCTAACCTTCTTCCTCTTCCTCGGTAACTGAACCATGGCACACAACATTTAGTTAGTAAAACACTTTGCTGTATTAAATGCATCCTTTTTTTACAGGCCTGACAGTGCATGCATTTCCAGAAGGATGGGTTGATTTTTATGCACACAAACGATGGAAGATGAGTCCTTCAATGTGTACTTTTCGATGATAAGCCTCTCTTCTACTCTGCACTGCATCACATAATGTAGTTTCTCAAGGAGTTTTCTGTATTTTACAACAAGGACTGTGTGTATTTGGTGGACATGGAATTAGACTCACAGAAAGCTGAAATAACCAACCTGAGGTCCCTGGCTAATTTTGTTCAGAAACTTGACCTGCCATCTTTTGCTCTAACATTATGTATTTTCTTAAAACCCAGCAAGAAAGAAGGAGCTTTAACAGACATTTGATAATGAATTTTTACCTCTTAAACTCATCTTGATATATAAACCCTTGACTGTCAATGCTATAAAAGAAAATACCAAGGAAAGAAATTGAGTTACATTGAAACACCATCCACATACATCACAATAAGAAATGTAACCCACTTTAAACCGGTAAATTCTGGTAGTTGTGAACCTTTTAATGGAGAACATGAGTTAATTTTAAAATTGATTATTAGAATCCAAGTACATATATTTTCATTGAAATTATAGGTACCTGCTGGTTATGTTCTTAGGAAACAATTTTTTAAGTCTATTTAATGCACGAGGTCCTTAAATAATGGTAATAATGGTTCTGTTTTACATTTTAAGCTCTAGTCTTTCACTCCAAGACCATTTCAAAAGTGGATGTGGCTGGTTCTGATAGCAACAACAGATGCATACGAAAAAGGCCAGGTGTAAGGAAAGTTAGAGATGGGAACAGGTTTAAAAAACAGTCTCTTAATTCTGTATTCCTACAGGATAAATAACATGTTTCTATCTGCTTAAAAGATGCCAGACACTCCCCAGTTTCTCCAAATTGAGAAAGAATAAGAAGTTTCTCTCCAGCAAACAGAGGTCTGAATGAAGACCATCCCTCATTCCAGATACAAACCTGCATTTTGTGCAAGAGTGAAATCTTTCTGCTCATGGGACAAGACAAGATGAAACACAGGAAGGAAGTGTAATTGAGAAGAGAGGAAACAAAAAAGGTTAAGTCCATAGTCTGGGTAAGAAATATTTTACTTTGTAAAAAATTTAATGCTAGTAGTCATGGTGAGAAGAAAAAAAATCGAACGATGGGCCATACTCAAGCCATGATTTTAGTACTTAATTGGGAAAATCTGTTTTGATCTCTGGTTTCGACACCTCTGGAAGGAGGATATTGAGTTTAATGATTTCTCAGTGCCTTTTCAGCTTTAAAATGCTATGTGGTGCTACAAGCCTGCATAAACAATACAGTTCTATGGAGGAGACAAGAAAGAACATAGCAGAAGCCCAGTGTTGGGCGATAAGGGCCTGCTGAGAAAGTGACCCCGTTACTGGGCCCAATGCAGCTAAATGAAATGGAGCCCAAGGTGGAAACTCGGGCTTAGAAAAAAGATAGAGGCCACACTTGTTTAAAAAACAAACTTGTTTAAACTGCTTCTAGAGTAGCTTCAGGAGGGAGCTGGCACCATGTGCCAGAGTATTAAGCCAGACCACTTTAAGTCTTCTTGTCTCAGGTCAGGATTTATATTATACAATATGATGGAAGTGGACCCATAGGTAGAAAGCAAGTTTTATCAAATTATTTTGTACGATGGTAAAGATTTCACATTATTCACACTCTTCTTTTTTTCTTGGAACACTTCCCTTTTGGTTTTAATTGTTTCCTTTCCTTCCACCCTGCTGAGAATTACTACCATAGTAAGTCATTATTTCTAATGAAAATAAGTCATAGTCCTTGGGTGTGATGGGGACAGGATAAGATTGTGACTTATGATCACACTGGGAAAAGAATAGCCAGTATACAGTGACTGAGACCAGGAAGAACCCAAGAGAATATATTAAACATCTGATTGTAATATGTGCTCTATCTGAGTTAGCATTAAATTTATTTAGTGATTAAATGAAAATGCATACTATATAAATCCAAAGAGTTAGAATCAGCTATTATAATAATTATTGAAAAAAAATTTACTGTTCTTATCCATGGCCTTAAACATGTCATTTTATAATTCTATTTTTTAGTTTCAAAAACTGATCCAAAAAGCCTAAGAATAATTTTGTAAGGCAAATTACCTTACAAGGAAAAACAAAATCTTAATTTCTTAGCAAAGATAATTTAACAAAAAATTATTTGTATTAAAACAATTTTTTTTATAATAAATTCTGTTAGATCATCAAGCATTTATTGGCTATGTCTTCACAAGTAAAAAAGGAAAAATACTTAAGAAATTTATTTAAATATATTGGCATGTTATGTCCTCAGTAGTCCTAGTGTTTCACCTCAGTTCTTGTTGACTTTGTGGGCACAGCTTTGCAAAACATTTTGTACCTCTCCAAAATAAACAAGGTCGTTATTTATGGGAATTTACTGTAATGTTTCACCTGTAATATTCTTCAGTAAGTAGATAATTGCCTATGAAGTAAAATCAAAGATCCAAAATGTAAAAAAAAAAGAAAGGAATAACTTGTTGCTAAATACCTGGTGAGAAAAAATGTACTACAGAGAAACAGAAGAACTCAATAACATGGAAAAATCATTTAAATTCAGATATACAGTTTCCTTTGGAATCTAAATATTTGAGGAAAAGATTTCCATTTCTGTTTAAGTTGCATTTGATGAACTGAAGTAGCTGAGAAGCCTTCTGGCACACTCATGGACACAGATATTTATGTTCTAGGTGGCTCAGCCTCCTATGAAAAGATGACCCAGCAATTGTGTTGTGTTTACCTGATACTGTTCAACATTTTTGGACACAAAAATTATTTTGTAGTTTTTACTATAACATTCTTAATCCCTAAGCTGGGCACATATGGCAATGTCAGTCTCACAGGGAAACAATTACCTTTCACTTTTTAATGAAAGCATTTCAAAAAGTTAAAAGTAATATATGATTGTAACAAAGTGTTAAATGAGGAAACAATGAGTTTTCCTTGCTGTGAATGCTGAGCCCTAAAAATCTATAGACAAATGACATAGTAAATATGTGACACTGATTTTTAGAACCTGATTGTGTGGCAAGAAGCTTCAAATAAGATTATCTATGAGTGTTTAGGATTCCCTTACAAGCAAGGATATCTTAGGACACCTGAGAAAAATGAGACAGCAGTTTCCCATGAATAAATTCTGATCTGCTTGCTTGTAGAGCAGATACCAAGGGAGAGGCCACTCGTGTACATAAAAAGAAAGGAATATGACAGAGTTGAAATAGATTGGTCAGGATACCCATGAGGTATTTTTGTGCATGTGCTTTCCCTAAATGCAGCAAATATTGTGATGTTTATTAATTATTAAAAAATCAAAATCATTTTTTTGACTTCCATTTATCCAAAAACTGTTAGCCTTATATTATGAAGATAATTTAGTGGAGGCAATGCCTAGAAGAGTGAAAAATTCTAAATAAAAAAGGCAATTCCTTTCTGTTATCATGGAATGAGATACATGAGAGACATGAATGTGAGACAACTGTCGAATTTGATTAACTATACCTTTAGACAATCTGTGTTATTAAAAATCACATTAGGAAATATTGGAATTGTAGTTCTTAGATATGGTTACAAAACCAATGTTTATTATAATTAATAGTTTAAACATATTTCTGAAAAACGCTCTTAGCAAGTCATAAGAATCTAAGTGATGAAACAATATTTTTAGCATCGTTTCCATGAAAAAGACAGTCAACATTAAAGAAATAATAAAAGCAACAAAATGCAAGTCTCTGTCATCACCATTTTGCTTGAGAAGCAAACAGCTTGGCTTCTCTGAGAGATGTTACAAGTTCTGTCCTCACTATTCTAAAGAGCTACTCACTTGCTTTTTACATGAGATGAAAAGACTTCATAATCCAAAAAGTTCATGGATCATTTTAAAATAATCTTTTCCAGTACATTTTTATTGATTACTAGATAAGTCTTCTCCCTTTTTTTATAGAAGAAATTTTTCTGTGCTCATTACAGCCCAGTTGATGGGTGCAGTGCAGAGGATCATGCATTAAGCTTTTATTGCATTAATAAGATGTGTTGCTCCCCTCACCACAACTGAGTGAATTCCACAGTACTGTTTGTACCATTATCAGGATTGAACGTGATGTCTGGGTGGCATTCTCAAAGTTAGAGGAGGGTTGACTTCATCAATTTGGTCACAACAGAAGGATGGGCTATGTGGCCTTCAGGTAAAGCTTTTTTAAAAATGGGCAGAAAACAGAAATATTGCTAATAGGTCTGCAAAATTCTAGTAATGGTAATTTTGTTGTATATACAACTTTAGTCCATTAAACAGTAGTCAGAGCCATAAAATTTTAAAAATATTCATTGCAAGTAATTTAATGTAACAACCAAGAGGAATACAGCATCAATACATGTTTTACTTACAGTTGTAACATATCTTATTCCTTAGTTTAACACTATTTTGTTTTGGTATAGAAGTTCTCAGTTATGTACTTCTCACATAACTGAGTTAATGGGTAGTCTCTAATGTATATGAAGATTCCTTCCAGCGTCCCTGGGTTCAGTCTCACCTCTTCAGCATTAAATGTCTCATATTTTACATTTCCTCCAGTTGTATAAAATCATGTATGAATGAGGACATCTTAAATGCATTGAGGTCCTGGAGTTTTTTCTTATTCTTTGGCTGAAAGTAGATATCTAAGTGTCTAGTCCCATAAAAATAACGTCCATTTTATTTTTAATCTTGGGAGTCACCAAATAAAAGTTGAAGAGCTAATATGTTCATCCAGTCAAGATTTAATAAATGTCTACTACATGCCAGGACCTATTCTAGGCACTGAAGATAAAGTTGTGAACCAAATCAAAATCTTTGCTAGCATACAACCCATATTCTGTTACAGAAGAGATGAATACTATGGAAAATAAATAAAAATAAAAGTCATGTGAGATAGTTGGTAAGTGTTAGAGAGAAAAATTAAGCAGGGAAGAGAAACAAAAGGCACTGGAGAAAGGGCTAGGTTAGTAGGAGAGCAGAAAAGACTTTACCAAGAAAATCACATTTAAGCAAATTCCCAAATGAAGAGAGCAAGGAAGTCATCAGGATAACCAGGGGGAAGAGTCTGGAACAGGCACAGGAAAAAGCAGATGCAGATAGAAGCCTTGGTCTTAAAGAAAGAACCAGCATGGCTAGAATTTAGTGCTGGGAGGAAGAATCGAGGTCTTAAGGGTAAAGTGTGAATGTTGGAGCCAAGAAGCTGGTGGAAGCAGACTGATTAGCACATTGTAGGTCATTCCAAATCATCAGTCTCTGAGTGAACTGGAAGCCAGTGAATAGCATCTAAAGGAATTTCAGTCTACTCTTTAACAATGATGATGCTCTGCAAAATTTTTTGTTGGAGAAATGAAAGAGCTACAATTCACTTATTCTTGAAAGTATATTGAAATCTTCTAGCTGCTCACTTTATGTAGTATGTATGTATATATTATTTTATAATAGATTTTTAAAATTAAATTTGTCCTGCTATAAGGAATTATTTTTGTTTCTGGAAGCCAGAAGTTGAGTGAGCCAGTTTCACTCAGTCACAGCATTTAGCTAGCTGTTTAGAATTTTAATGTGAATCAAGCTGGATTGCTGTCTAGCTGAGATGCTGTGCACATTAAAAAGATTCAATTAGTAATGAGAATCAGTGAGAAATTTCAAGGTTATAACAGATTTGTATAAATTCCAGTAAGAAAAAATATTTATAAAAATATATTTTAGTGGAAAAATTTTGTTTTCACTAGGAAAAATTTTTGGAATCTTAGTAATAAATATGAACAGTTATTTAGTGTTTATAAAGTTTAGGCACTAAATAAAATTTTTACATGTATTCTCTAACTTTATCACACACTTTATTGCCTACTACAGAATTAATAATATATTATTATATTAATATCATCATCACTTCTATTAGTAGCATTAGTATTATCTCCGTTTTAATGAAATGAAAAACCAAGCTTAAACTTAGAGAAGTCAAGTAATTTTTTACAGTGCGTAAGAAACAGAGTTGGTTTCTAAGCCCAGTTTTGCGAACTCTGAAGTCTACACACCATGGAATACTTCTGCTTTATAATGTTAATGTTGGTAAGCCTTAAGTCAATTGCAAAACTATTATGGGTGGAAGTCTTTAATGCTATGATTGTAACATACTATTGTGTGTAGGTCACACATAGTAGAAGTCCATAGAATACTGGTTCCTTCACCACTTCATCTCATAATTGGAAAAAAATTATTTTAAAGAAAAACAGAGGACATGGAGTTTGTTTAAAGGATGCACTTTGTTTTGTAAACATATTTACACTATTGGGCATCATTTTGTAAAGAAATGCATTCTTCCTGTTGAGGCTTGTGGTAATTCTCTCTACGATGACAGTACAGATTGTATACACATAATGGTAATTTTAGAGTAGAAACATATCAATCACAATTTGTACATATAATTTTGGAAGACATAGTGTGCTATACAGTATCTACAAGGAATGTGTTTGTTTTGCAAAGAAATAAAATGCAGCTGTACATTGTTACTGAATATATATATCACCACTGTGTTTTACTTTACACTCAAATTTCTTGCAAATATGGACTTTGACATGTATAAATTTGACAACTTATCATTTGGTATCTTAATCCCTATTCTAAAAGGTTCCTGTTTTATACAACTAAAACTAGACTGTCATTTTCTTTGTATAATGTTCTCTTAGCTTCCATCCTCCAATTTTAACTTTGAGTTATATCAACCCAGGTTATTAATTTTTTCCCCCATTCAAACACTGGAAGTTATATAAATTGTGACCTTGTGTCTAATACCCTCCTCAGAGTCCATGTCATGGTACTAACTTATAATGAGATCTTTTTGGTATCTCCAGTAAAACTAAACCTTCTTGGATAATAGCCAAGACATATCTCTCTTAGATCAAACTCTGCTCTACAGAATGTAGAGATGTGGATGTAGACAACAGTAATACGTCTCTGGCTCCCATAAAACAGTAATTTTAATTAAATGTTAATTTGTTACCTATAATACTTTACAGTTTTAAAGATATTTTGAATATATTATCTAATTCTTCATAGCAACCCAGTGTGATAGAATAGAATTTATACTCACATTTTACCCTTGAGGAAACTAAGACTCTGAGACAATAAGCAACCTGTCTAAGGTTAGACACCTGGAAAGAACTAAAGTTGGTTTCAAGTTGAGGATGTCTGACTCTTATTCCAGAGTTCTTCTCACCACATATTAAGTCTAACTCAGAAAGTTGAAGTAAAGTCACTCATAAATTTGTGGGTGAGCTATAAGTAAAATATTTTCTTTGGAACCAAATATACAAAGAAATCTTGGAATCATTCTTTGTTTGGCAATACAAGTTTTTCTTGCAACTGTCAGACAAAGTTCCCTTCTGCTGAGAGCATATTCTGCAAGTTTTCTGGAAGAATACTTTTTCAGGGATATTAAAGACACAAAAAATGAACAGTAATAAAGAGAAGCCTACCTAACCAGATATTAAACAATATTATGAAATTAACAATAGTTTTTAAAAATGTGATACTGTTACAAGATTACCACAGAACAGTTTAAAAGCTGTCCTAGATATGTTAAAGATGTTAATATGCTCCAAGGAAATAGTGGTAGAAGAATTAGATTATTCAAAATTTGGTGGTTGAAAAAATACCCATCTTATTTATTCATCTCACAATAGAGAATGAAATATATTAAAAATGGATTAAAGAATGAAATGCAAAAAAAGTTAAATGTATTTAACAAATTGGATGTGGTTGCCCAAGTTGTGTTCAAGAACATGATGGAATACTCTCTAAGGTGAGCAATGTTAACACTTTGCAACTCCATTTATATGTACTGACATCACAGACACTCATATATATGTAATGACATCACATTTAATTTTACAATACCAAAACTCCCAGGAATATTATACATTACTTATATAAATTAAGGTAAGGCTAAAAGGTATAACAAACAGACTCAAAGAAGTAAAATGGCTCAAACATAATATAAACAAATATTTGTAAACTTTTTGTAACAGAATGACTTTAGCAGTCTGATGAAACTTAGGATATCTCTTCAAAATAATGTTTTTAAACACATAAAAGAAAAGCTTTAAAGCTTCAAAAGAGGCTGGGTATGGTAGCTCACGTCTACAATCCCAGTACTTTGGGAAGCTGAGGTGAGAGGATTGCCTGAGCCCATGGGTTTGAGACCAGCCTGGGCAACTTAGTGAGACTTCATCTACATAATAAATTAAAAAAAAAAAAATAGCCGGGCATGGTAGCTCATGCCTGTAATTCCAGCTACTTGGAAGACTGAGGTGGAAGTACCACCTGAGTCCAGCAGGTTAAGGCTGCGGTGGCTGTGAGCATGCCACTGCACTCCTGCCTGGGTGACAGAGTAAGACTCCAACTCAAGAAAAAAAAAAAATTCAAAAGAAACCAATTTTGTTGAATGCAAGCCTAAAATATTTAAATAATGTGTGGTATAATAATGAAGGTGATTTTTTAATTAAAACATCAAATAACAAAATATAGTAGTAGGCTTATTTCTACTACAGTTTAAAAAGTCTCGAGTGTGAATTAAATTTAGGTATCTGCCAGGTGCAATGACTCATGCCTGTAATCCCAGCACTTTGGGAGACAGAGGTGAGAAGATTGCCTGAGCCCAGGGTTTTGAGACCAGCCTAGGCAACTTGGCAATACCTCGTCTCTACAATAAATAAAAAAATTAGCCAGGTGTGCTGGTGTACACCTGTGGTTCCAGGCTGAGGCAGAAGGATTGCCTGAAATCAGCAGTTTGAGGCTATGGTGGACCTGAGCATGCCACTGCACTCCAACCTGGGTGACAGAGACTCCAACTCCAAAAAATAAAAAAAAATCAGATATCTGCTACAATTGTAGTATGATACCAAAATGCCTGACACAGTTATTACTAATACTGTTGGTTTATTATTTATATTCATAATAGAATAAAATGCTAAACTGAGTCAAAACATTAGTGAAAATAATTATTTTTCCATTCCAAGTTCACAGACTCCTTGAATTTTATCTATGGACCTCTTAGAGATCTGTGGACCTCAAGTTAGGAGCTTCTGTCACAGGAGTTTATTTCTTGCTCATGTAATATCTTTGCATGGGAAGGTAGAGAGTGGATTCAGGCACCAGGTGAAGAAAGCCTCAGGGAGTGATCCAGGGACTAGCAAAAGGAGTCATGCCTTGTTCAATATACAGTTTCCAAAATCTTCATCATTTTTCCCATCTCAGTCAGCCAAAACAGAAGAGCATGGGAATATATTTGTGAGAGAATTCTGGGCTCAGACCTGGAAATAGTGTACATCATGTCTATTCATATTCTATCGACTAGAACTCAGTGACATGAACGTACCTATTTGCAGAGGCAGATGGGGAATATAGATAAGCAGTAAACCCAAGAAGAAGAGAACCTGAGCATTGATGAGTAGGTAATCATCTTTTCACGTCACCTATCAAATTAGTATTTTATTTTTAATAAGTATCCTCAGGTAAAATTTAGGGTGAAGAAATGGTAACTGTTGTGGAAATGAATGATGTAAAAATGCATTTTGAAGAGCAAACCATCCACATGGATCAAGTGTTTTTAAAATGTTCAAATTCTTGATTCATTGATTTAATTTCTATGAATTTTTACTAGGAATGTAATACAAACTAAAAGAAAATTCACACACACATTAGTCCCAGAGGGCTAGTTTAAATACAAGTACAATTGTTTATTATTTGTTATTAAATATAAAAGATATATAATAACCAAAAATTTAATTGGAAATTCCAGTGAAATTGAGATACACCTATATGATAGACTATTATGTTTAAAAAGAGTTTTAATACCTGAAGTCTCTTGAATGTTTATTATATACTAGGCATTGTGTTGATCATTTTACATACATATCTTATGTCTTTACAACAAGTTTCTTTATCTAACTTCAAGTATGAAAAAACTGAATCTCAGAAAAGCTAAGTGCTTTACTGAGGGGTATACAGTTATGATTAATGTCTGCTGGTTGCCCACCTAAAATCTGTTCTCTTTTCTTCTTAAGAGAATCCTAATTTTCCATGGAATCAAAATGTGCTCAGTTAAAAATAATGAACCTCCAAACTTACACAGTTGAGGCTAGACTGTGCCTACCTATGGCCAAGGACATTTAAGCTGGGATTGCTATTATAAAGGAAAACTCTACAGGTATTATCCTGTTCAGCCTTTTCAGTTTTCATCTTTCTACTCCTCTTCTTCACCCAAAGGAGAACTGAAGGAACTCAACATACTCAACATGCCTAGGGGAGCTCACAACAAAGGTGACAGTTTGGACTAGTATGTACTCGCTGTCAGAGTTTCTCCCTCAAACTCAGCAAGAAATAATCATAAAAACTCATAGTCCACAGCTTCTCCCTAGGGAGGGAAAGAGATGACAAACATACATGCAACATTCAAGCTTTTTAGGGGGCTAAGGACTAGTTTCTGTCTCTCCTGTCTTGGAGTGCTGATAAGATGCAGCATACTGGGAACATAAAATAAAAATAAAGAGTTGGATGGTGTGATGCTACTCCAGAGGATCCACAGTATTGCAAACAGACACCAGAGGAAGCAAGACTTCATACGCATGAACAGAAACCAGCACATCTTCTTAATTAGAAATTTACTTGCACAAGTCCAGAAAAGTCACATCCACCAAAAAGGTTTGAGAGGCTCCTAAAAATCTCTACCTGGGTTGACTAAAGAAGGTGTTCCTCTGTAGAAAGCCAGTCTGTAAATACTAGGACAAGTGACCATTTTTTCAAATGGTCACTAAAACAAAGTGTCAAGAAACATAAAGAAATGGGAAAGTATGGATCAAACAAAAAATAGCTAACTAAATCACCAGAAACCAACAGAGGTATATAATTTACCCAACAAAATATTCAAAATAACCATCATAAAAATGATTAACAAGCTTAGGGAAACAGTACATAAACAAAAAGGAGTATTTCCAAAGAGATATAACATAGTATAAATAAATCTCTTTAAAGGTTAAAAAAAATGGAAATGAAGAATTCAGGAGCTTAAAAAGTTTACTAGAGAAATGCAACGGCATATCTGATAAAGCAAAAGAAAAAATTAGCAAATTTCAAGGCAGGCTATTTAAAATTGCCCATTCAGAGGAAAAAACAAAAACATAATTTTTAAAAGTCTAGCAACTTATAAGAAACCATGAAATGAAGTGATATTTGCAATATGGTAGTGCCAGAAGGAGAAGAAAGAGGGAAAAAAAAGGAAGAATTTTATTTAAAAAAATAATGGTTGTAAACTTTTGAAATCTGGGGAAGAGATGGACATACAGATACAAGAAGCCCTATAGTTTCCCAATACAATAAATCCAAAGAAGTAGAAACCAAGATACAGTATAATTAAAGTACCAAAGTCAATGAAAGAATTTTGAAAGCAGCCATTGAAAAGTAATTTTTTGTATACAAAGGAGTTTCATTAAGACTCTCAGTAGATTTCCAGCTAAAAGGAGTGGAATAATACACTCAAAGTGCTGAAAGGAAAAAAAAAAGAAATCCTACCAACCAAGAATACTATAACTGGTAAAACTTCTTCAAAATGGAGTAGAGAGAAAAACTTTCCCAGATTGAAAAAAAATGGAGAGTTCTTTACCACAATACTTGTCTTCCAAGAAAGGCTAATGGGAGTCCTTCAAGTTGAAACGAAAGAATGTTAAACAACAGAACCAAACCATATAAAAGTATAAAACTTGCTAAGGTAAAATATAGACAAACACATAATACTATAATTTGCTAATGGTAGTAAATAGATCACTGTTAATTCTGGTATGGAAGTTAGAAGTATTTTTTAAAATCCTAGTCTGGGCACAGTGGCTCAAGCCTATAATCCCAGCACTTTGGGAGACAGAGGTGAGAGGATTGCCTGAGCCCAGGGGTTTGAGACTAACCTAGGCAACTTGGTGAGGCCTTGTCTCTACAATAAATAAAAAAAAATTAGCTGGGTGTGGTGGTGTGTACCTGTGGTTCCAGTTACTTGGACAGCTGAGGCAGAAGGATCACTTGAGCCCTGCAGGTCAAGGCTGCAATGAGACATGATCATTTCACTGCACTCCAGCCTAGATGACAGAGTAAGACTCTGACTCCAGAGATAAAAATAAAAAATAAAATAAAAATCCAATAAATATGTCAATTGATACATAATATCAATACAAACTGGGAGGTAAAGAAAAATAAGCATCCATGCTTTTTATATGCAATTGAAATTAAATTAATATAAGCTTAAAATAAGTCATTATAACTGTAATATATTTTATGTAAGCCCACAGTAACACACATACACAAAGTCTACAAATGATACAGAAAAGAAAATATGAAAAAATTCAGAATATGTCACTACAAGATCAGTGAAACACCAAAGAAGACAGCAAAAGAAGAAAAGAGATACAAAAAGGCTACAAGACAGACAAAAAATTAAACAATAAAATGGCAATAAGTTCCTATGTATCAATATTACTAAATGTAAATTGATTATACCCCCCAATCAAAAGACAGAGTGACTTAATGAATACATTAAAAACTCAACTTTTTGCTGTCTACAAGAAAATAATTTTAGATTTAAAGATGCATACAGACTGAAAGTTAAAAGATGGAAAAAAGATATTTTATGAAAATGTAACCCAAAGTGAGTAGGGATGGTCATTCTTATGTCACACATAATAGACTTAAGTAAAAAACTGTCACACGAAACAAAGATGAGCATTATATAATCATAAAAGCATTAATTTACCAGGAAGATATAAAAATTATAAAAATATATGAACTTGACATCAGAATACCTAAATATATAAAGCAAATATGGACATAACTGCAGGGAGAAATAGACAGTGATACAATAATATTAGAACACTTAAATACCTCCACTTTCAATGATGGCTAGACCCTCCAGACAGAAACTCAACAACAAAACAGTGAACTTGAACAACACTGTAATCCAAAAAACCCTAACAGACATACACAGAACATACCAACCAATAGCAGCAAGATAAACTTTCTTTTCTAAGCACACATAGAACATTCTTTATGATAGATAACATATTGGGCTATAAAACATGTCTTAACCAATTTAATAAGATTGAAATCATACCAAGTATCTTTTCTGACTAGAGTGAAATAAAACTGAAAATTGACAACAGAAGGAAAACTGGAAAATTTACAAATATGATAAATTTATGGTAGAAAGTAAACAACATATTACTGAACAACAATTCAATGGATCACAGAAGAAATCAAAAGCAAAATTAGAAAAAATATAAAGAATAACAAAAATGAAGCACAGCATATCAAAATTTATGGGATGCAGCAAAATTTATAACAATAAATGCCTACATTAAAAAAAGAAAACTATCAAATAAGCAACCTTACTGTCCACCTCAAAAACCTAGGAAAAGAAGAATAAACTAAGTCAAAAGACAGTAGAAAAATAATGAATGGGGAAAATAATGAACATTAGAGTAGAAATTTTAAAAACTTTAAAAATAATAAAATGATTGATAAGACTTAAAGTTGTTTATTTACAAAGTTAAACAAAATTAACATAACTTTAACTAGAATAGCTAAGAAAGAAAAGATAAAAATTCAAATAAACAAAATCAGAAATGAACAAGCTGGGCATGGTGGCATGTTCCTGTAATCCCAGTTATTGGGAAGACTGAGGCATGGAGATTGTTTGAGCCCAGAAGTTTGAGGCCAGCCTGGGTGGCATAATGAAAACCTAACTCAAAAATAAATAAATAAATAAATAAATAAAATAAGGAAAATGAAAGATGAGACATTACAACTGATACTACAGAAATAAAAAGCATCAAAAGAGACTGGTATAAATAATTTTATTCTAACAGACTAGATAACCAATATGAAATGTGTACATTTTTATTAACATATAACCTGCCAAGACTGAATCATAGAGAAATAGAAAATGAACAAACCTACAGGTTATAATCAAAAGGACATTTAGTTATCAAAACCTGATAAAGAAAAGTCCAGAACCAGATGACTTCACTGGTGAATCTTCCAAGTATTTAAAGAAAATAAATACCCAATTTTCTCAGATTCTTCAAAATAATTAAAGAGGAATGAAAGCAACTGAAGACCAGATCTTGAAGAGTTGTTTTCTTACCCATGGTCATCACAGCATTATTCACGTAGGCCTACATGTCCATTATCAGATGAATAAATAAGAAAAATGTGGTATATAGGCATAATAAAATATCATTTCATCTTTAAAAAAGAAAAAAATCCTATCATAAGCAATAGCATAGATGAACCTTAAGGACTTTATGTCAAGTGAAATAAGTACATCACAAAAAGACAATTACTATATGATTCCTCTTGTATGAGGCGTATGGTAGTCAAACTCAGAAAGCAGAATGGTGGTTGCCAGGGCTGGATGGGAAAGTAGGAAGTTGTTCAATGAGTATAAAGTGTCAGTTATGCAAGATGAAATAGTTCTAGCAGTCTGCTGTACCACATTGTGCGTATAGTTAACCAAAAAGTTGTTTAACTATAGTTACAATTTAAAATTTAGAAAGGTAAATCTAATGTTATGTGTGTTTTTTTCTGTACCACAATAAAAAGACGTCAAGTCCAAAGTCCTTACTACATATTCATATACATATATATGTGTTGAAGTGGGCTGACATTTAATATAAACAATATAGACAATATATATTTCTATTTATCTACATTATTGACAACTATGCCATTTTTTCTTATTGTACTTCTGTTATACAGAATTGGATTCATCATAAACTATAGTTCATAATGTGTTCTCATCAATGGTCCATGCATGACTTATGTTTTAGTTATTATTTAGTTATTTTAAATAGTAAATACACACTATGAACTTACCATCTGAAACAAAAGCCAGAAACCTGGTAATTTTTTTTTTTTTTTTGAGTTGGAATCTCACTCTGTTGCCCAGGCACACACATGGCCACCCCGATGTCGATCTGCTGGGCTTCAGTGATCTTTCCGCCTCGGGCTTCCAAGTAGCTGGATTTACAGGAGCGTGCTACCACACCCAGCTAATTTTTCTTTTTTCTTTTTTTTTTTTTTGTAGAGACAAGTTCTCGCCAAGTTGTCCAGGCTAATCTCTGGCTAAATTTTTTTTTTGTAGAGACAAGACCTCCCCAAGTTACCCAGGCTAGTCTCGAATCTGTGGGCTCAGGCAATCCTTTTGCCTAGGCCTCCCAAAGTGCTGGGATTACAGGCTGAGCCATCGAGCCAGGCCAAAACTTGGTAATCTTATGCAGTGTAGGATTTTCTCCAACAACCCATTTCTTTGCTATCCCTTGAACTCATTTTTATTAGGATATCAATAAATATAATATTTTGTTTCATAGTATTTCTAAGTTTTCAAATACACTTGGAAAATCTTTCTCCCATCTTCATGTTCATTTTCTAATGAATATTTTAGTCACTGTAAATAAAAATGATACAGCATTTTTCTGTTCTAGAACTTAGTATAATGTCATATTGTAAATGCAATTCAAGTAAATAGTTATGAAATTACTGAAGAGGCTTTTGTGATTTTGTCATGCAAACTGACCTAAACAATATATCCTTTTAGATCTAACAGATACAAATTCGCCATGAATCTTGCCATTGGATCTAAGATAGTAAAAGTCAAAATGGACTTATAAAAATAGCAGACTTCTTTTAGTTAAGTTCAGCAAATATTTATTAGATACCTACCTAGCAGAAAGTATAGAGTTTGGCACTGGTGGTGATGGTGGTGGTGACTCAACATTACTAAGATAATGGTCTCTATCCAAGAAATTGAAAACTTAATAGAGGAGAGGCACCTTTCACAAATAACTGTGATTCCAGAAAAAAAAGACACAAATTCTAAGTGTTAAGTACAAAGTAAAGGTAAGCAACTGTAATTCTGAATTGAGGATGGAATTAATACTTGAGGTTCTTCATGGTTGAGGAGAAGCAAAATAGGTCTAAGAGATGGGGATAGAAATACAAGAGGAAAAGTTATTCCAAAAGATTATTTTTAAGCAAAGTGACCAGTTCATCTATGCTTGCTTGGTGCTTTCCAGTTTTAGTGCTCAAAGTCCCATGTTGTTATGATCTGAATATTTATGTCCTCCCAAAATTTGTATGTTGAAATCCTCACTGCAAGGTGATGATATTAGAAGGGGAGGCTTTTAGGAAGTGATTGTGTCATGGGGTGCAGCCCTCATAAACAGGATCAGTGCCCTTATAGAAGAGACCCCAGAGAGACTCCTTGCTCCTCTCACCATATAATGTTAGAGTGAAAAGATGGCTATCTATGAGGAGGAGGGTCCTCATCAGACACCAGATCTGTTGGCACCTTGATCTTGGACTTCTCTGCCTCCAGAACTATGAAAAATATAGTTATATATATATATATTTTTTTTTTAACCATATTTTTTATTTTAAAATTGTGGAGTACAGTTAAGGGTTAGGTATACAAATATGCATCGTTCAGGCATCCTTGTTGATAAGGGGTGTCCCCCCTGTCCCCAGACAGATATTGATTACCATTAATCCCACCACCCTTGCTGTCCCTGCCCCCCCATAGATTCCCACCACTGTCGATCCTTTTCTTAGAGTATTACAATAGATGTTCAAGGTCCACTTATGAGTGAGAACATGTGATACTCAGGACTTTGTTGCTATGAAAGATCACTTAGTATTATAGACTCCAGTTCCATTCAGGTTGCTGTGAAATTCATGATTTTGTTCTTTTTTATGGCTGAATAGTATTCCATCATGTATATGTACCACATTTTTTTAATCCAGTCCTCTTTTGATGGACAGCATGGTTGGTTCCAGGTTCTTGCTATTGTGAACAGTGCTGTGATAAACATACGTGGGCAGGTATCTTTTTTATAGAGTGATTTGAGTTCTTCAGGGTATATTCCCAGTAGGGAGATTGCGGGGTCATATGGGAGGTCGATATTTAGAGCTTTTAGGAATCACCACACTGCTTTCCAC
>CAUYQG010037152.1:0-10351 GCA_963574415.1 Tarsius wallacei | reverse complement strand
GTGAGTGGATTGCCTGAGCCCGTGGGTTCGAGACCTGCCTGGGCCAGCAAGACCTCATCTCTACAATAAATCAAAAAATTAGCCGGGCGTGGTAGCGCGCGCCTGTAGTTCCAGCTACTTGGAAGGCTAAGGCGGAAGGATTGCTGGAGCCCAGTAGGTCGAGGCTACGGTGGCCGGGAGCAGCCACTGCACTCCAGTCTAGGCGACTGAGTGAGACTCCAACTCAAAAAAAAAAAAAAAAAAAAAAAAAGAAAGCATTGCAACTTGCATTGCAAGGGGAAGCTGATGTCAAATACTTACTCTCCTTTGAAGAAAGTTAGAACAGAAAAGCCCTGCAAATGTAGCTTTAGATAATTCTGATTTAGTGGCTTAGGGAAGGTAAGTTAGAGGGCATAGTAAATATACTTTTACTCCCATAGTCATTATTTTGTGTGGGATTCCTTATAGACATTGTCTGTCTCCTCTCTCCCCAGTTTGCAAAAGTTTGACAGAACAGAATTGGATATTACTTGAAATACTCTTATAAAGACAAAATGAAACTTGGTTAACTAAAACCAAACTTTCGAAGAAAAAAAAAATGCTTGAGAGAAATAATCCCTTTTCAATAAATATCCGACCACACCTCTAGTCTTGTTAGACAACAGAAAAAAAAATCAATATTTTATTTTTAAGTTTTTTTGTTTGCTTGTTTGTTTGGTTGGTTTTTTTAGTTGGAATCTCACTCTGTCACTGGAGAGTGAGAGGCTGGAGTGCAGTGGAACGCTTCTGGCCACCCCAGCGTTGACCTGTTGGACTCCGACGATCCTTCCACCTCTGCCTTCCAACTAGCCGGAACTACAGGCATGCAGCTACCATGCCTGGCTATTGTAGAGATGAGGTCCCGCCAAGCTGCCCAGACGGATCTTGAACCCGCGGGTTCAGACAATCCGCTTGCCTCGGCCTCCCAAAGTGCTGAGATTACAGGCTGAGCCACTGAGGCCGGTCACTATTTTTAAGTTTTTATCCATTTCAAAATCCCAGCAGTGTCTCAATCATTAAACATAATTTCATTTGATTGAGGTTAATTTTTAATACAGCCTTTCAAATGTTCATGAGAGGCTCCCGGGTCGATCAATATTTTTATTCATTTTAATTGCTACGCATGATAAAGATTGATTTATCTCTGCCTCTGATAATAGTACATTTGTATTAAAAAAGTAAAATACAACCAAATCAAAAATAAAAACTGACTTGATTTGCTTTTGATATTTGTGTGTAACTACAACAGACACTGTCAATTCCCACCACATCCTATGGCATAACAACTTGAGTGTACTCAGCTCACTTCCACCAATATTTCTGTGCCTGACAGAACTATAAAAATCAACTCTCAGCTGGGCTCGATGGCTCAGCCTGTAATCCCGCGCCTTTGGGAGGCTGGGGTGAGTGGATTGCCTGAGCCCGCGGGTTTGAGACCCACCTGGGCAACTTGGCGAGACCTCATCTCTACAATAAATCAAAAAAATTTGCTGGGCGTGGTAGTGCGCGCCTGTAGTTCCAGCTACTTGGAAGGCTGAGGCGGAAGGATCGCCGGAGCCCAGCAGGTCGAGGCTGCGGTGGCTGGGTGCGGCCACTGCCCTCCAGTCTGGGTGACAGAGTGACACTCCAACACAAAAAAAAAAAAAAAAATCAACTCTCCAATATGTGTGATAAGGCAGTGGTGCCATTGCTGGGGAATTAATACCTCCCAACTCTGGGAGGGATCTCAGTCAAAGTCTTTGAGAGTTTTATTTTGTGTCGTGGAGTATTTGTTTTTATTTGATTTATTTACTTTTGTATGTTTTTATGGGGTAAATGTGACGTTTGATATATGTTTACATCGTGAAATGATTAAATCAAGCCAATTAATAGATCCATCACCTCACACATTATTATTATTTTTTTTGTGGTGAGAACATTTAAAATCCACTTTTAAATTTCATTTATTTTAGTATGTGTCACTAGTGAACATAGGGGTAAGGACTTAAAAAAAACCCCACACATTATCACACCCTCCCAATTCACAATAATTAATATCATATCACACTAATTCTGCATTGACCTTTTCCCAGTAAAATTATTTTCTTAGAAATTTTCAGGTACACAGTGTATTATTGTAGATCATCATCAAAACGTATTCCTTCTATTTCCACATACAAGTGAAACTAAAACTTTATACCCTTAGACCAATGTCTCCCCATTTTCTCTTCTCCTATCCCCAGGTCATAGTAACCACTATTCTACTCTGTTTTTATGAGTACAACTTTTTGAGATCCCACATATAAATAAGATCATGTGGTATCAGTTTTTCTGTGCCTGGCTAATTTCACTTAGCATAATGTTCTCCAAGTTCATCCATGCTGCTGCTGCAAATAACAGATATCATTCTTTTTTATAGCCAAATAATATTCTATTGTGTGCGTGTGTCTGCGTGTGTGTGTATACCATTTTCTTCATCCATTTATTCGCTGATGGGCACTTAAATTGTTTCTCTACTATGGCTATTATAAATAATGCTGCAATAAACATAGGAGTAAAGATGTCTCTTTGATATATTGACTTTATTTTCTTTGGATATGTACCCAGTAGTGGAATTTCTAGATCATATTGTTGTTGTATTTTAATCTTCTGAAGAGCCTCCAAACTTTTTTCCATAATAGCTGTACTAATCTACACTTGTACCAACAATGTACTAGGTTCCTTTTTTTCCTTATCCTCACACACCCTTGTTATAGTTCATCTTTTTGATAGCAATTATTTTAATAAATATGAGATGATCAGATTGTGGTTTTAATTTGCATTTCTTCAATGATTACTGATGTTTACCAATTTTTAATATACCCGTTGGCCATTAATATGTCTTCTTTGGAGAAATGTCTATTCAGGTCCTTTGTCCAATTTTAAATTGGATTATTTGTTTCTTTTTTCCTCTTGAGTTGTTTGAGTTTCTTTTTTTTTTTTTTTTTGAGTTGGAGTCTCACTCTGTCGCCCAGACTGGAGTGCAGTGACCTCTCCCGGCCACCGCAGCCTCGACCTGCTGGGCTCCGGCGATCCTTCCGCCTCAGCCTTCCAAGCAGCTGGAACTACAGGCGCGCGCTACCACGCCCGGTTGATTTTTTTATTTATTGTAGAGATGAGGTCTCGCTTGCCCAGGCAGGTCTCGAACCCGCGGGCTCAGGCAATCCACTCACCTCAGCCTCTCAAAGGCGCGGGATTACAGGCTGAGCCATCGAGCCCGGCTTTGAGTTTCTTCTATGTTGTTCATATTAACCCTTTAACTAGAAACATGCAATCTACCAAGATTGGATCACGAAGAAATAGAAAATTTGAATAGGCCAATAATGAGTAAGGAGATGAAATTACTAATAAAAACAAAGAAAAGTCTAAGATTTGATGGCTTTATTGGTGAATTCTATCAAACATTTAAATAAGAACTTACACTGATTCTCCTCAAACTCTTCCAAAAATTTGGAGAAAGAAGGAACATTTAAGAAAACTACAAGCCAATATTCCTGATAAACATAAATGCAAAAATCCTCAATAAAATACTAGTGAACTAAATTCTACAGCACATTAAAGTATCAGTTACCATTATCAAATAAGATTTATCCCTGAGAGGCAACATGAAAATTAATTAATGTGATAAAGCACATTAACAAAATAAAGAATAAAAATCACATGATTATCTCAATGGACTCAGAAAAAAACATTTGGCAAAATTCAACATCATTTTATTATAAAAACTCTCAACAGATTAGGTATAGAAGGAATGTACTGCAAAATAATAAAGACTATATATGACAAGTTGACAGCTAATATCACACTCAATTTTGAAAAGTTAAAAGCTCGATAAGGATACTCACTTTTACCACTTCTATTCAACATAGTCCTGGAAGTTCTAGCCAGAAAAATTAGGCAAGAAAAAGAAATAAAATCATGCAAGTTGGAAGTTAAATTGTCTCTATTTGCAGACAACTTGATGTTATATATAGAAAACCTCCAAGACCGTATCAAAAAACAGAACTAATAAATGAATTAATAAAGTTGCAGGACACAAAATAAATATACAAAAATCAACAATGTTTTTATACACTAACAACGAACTATCCAAAAAAGAAATAAAGAAAACAATTCTATTTACAACAGCAAAATGAAATAAAATACTTCAGAATGAATTTCACCAAGGAGGTGAGTGGTCTGTACACTGAAAACTATGAAGTATTGATGAAAGAAATTGAAGAAGACACAGATAAATGAAAAGATTTCTTGTGTTTATGGACTGGAAAAATTAATATTGTTAAAATGTCCATTCTACTTAAAGTGATCTATAGACTTAATACAATTCCTATCAAACCTCCAATTATATTTTTTTCACAGAAATATAAAAACAATCCTAATATTTGTAAGGAATCACAAAAGACCCTGATGTCAAGTGGAAGATGTTTCTACTTGAGTATACAATAAAATTTCACTGAACTGAGACTTAGCTACCACCTAGTCACTTTGGATCCCCATGCCAGTTGTCCAGAGATTGCTGAGTAATTTACCTGATTATCAAAAGGAGATAGGGAAGTCATAAGGGTGAGGGTGAGGGTGAGAGTATTTCTAAAAACCAGAAGTTCTACTAGGACACTGCTTGATACTTCTATGTCCAGTTAGCTGAAAATAAGCTTTTGTAGAAAGACAAGCCTGATAGGGAGGGAGTAATAATTGTGGGCTCAGACCCTTCAGGAATAGTTTTGGGTTACCCTACCAGGCAAACAATCTAGATTATTAGAAGTACCAACCAATGCGGAGAGAGATGTCCAAAATCATGATCAATTACATCATTGGGCTTGTAGTTTACCCAATTAATCTTCCTAATTTTATTAAGCTCATGTGTTTAGAATTTGAGAATGATCACTACATTGCAGAACATTTACTGGCTGAAATGCATTTAACATGAGGCAGAATGCAAGGGGTGAACTTTTGGAGGTGTTCCCTATTCATGTTTTTTGGATTTTAACCATTTCAATGTATTCTGGTGGACTCCTAGCTGTTAGTGTCGGCCTCTCTGTGCATAAGGGCTTCTTGTAGAATCATAAAAAGCAGCTTTCCCTTTGGGCATGATAGACTGGAATTGCCAGGGATATACTAACTCACACTCTGGAAGCAGCCCTTAATCAACGACTCCTGGTAGTTGGTGTACAACTACTCTAGCTCCCCTGCCTCTAGGGTGCGATAATTCCGACATGTATTTTAGTACATTTCCCAGAATTTCCTGGCAGAATTAAATTTCAGGGAACTACTGTAGTTGTTGGCTTAATGATGCCCGCTGATTAACTTCCTTCCTTTCTTTGTATCTTTCTCTTTTTTTTAAAGGCAGTATTTATCGAGAGGACAGAAAAACTCCCACAGGAGGAAGAGACCTGAAAGGGTTGCCCTGTATCTCTTTTCTATCCTTTGTTTGGTGTTCCCAGTACCTCTCAAATAAATACTTAAACCCTTATCTTAGGATCTGTTTCTATAGAAACCCAAATAACAATATTTAGATAAATTCTATCATTTTTCTTTTCATTCTTAGCCCAGGCAGTCTGTGTGTACTTTTGTTAATAACTAAATCTCTCTGAGATTTAATTTTTCTGGTTTGTTAAATGCAAATATTAATAGTATCTCTCTCATTGGGTCTATTACCACTATCAAATAAGCAATATTTTTAAGAATTTAGAACACTGTTTGATGCAGATGTTATTTCTTTAAATAATACAACATTTAAAGTTTTTTCTTTGGAGGAGTTAATGGGAAGATTTACCTTTAAAACTTTTTTCCCCTGAGCATTTTAGTGAGTGATATTTTCTGGCTATGTTAAAGTTTTTGATTTTCCACAACCATGCATATTTTCATTAGAAATAACTTGACATGTGTACCAACTACAATAAATTCAGGGTTTTTTTGGGGAGGTGCTTTTTTCTTTGTTGTGTTGTAAAACAAGTAACATGTTGGCTTCTATGTTGTGTGCAAATTATCAAATTAGTGATTTAAAGAACTCAAGACTGACATTGTTGAATAGATCCTTAACTCATTATTGGGGGTTCAAATTTACTTAGAATTTCATAGCTAGTGTAAATATGCTATGAACATTAGCAGGTGCTCTTACTGCTTTTTCTCTTCAGGCCCAAGATGGAAATGCTCCTAAAAGCATAAAACTGTATTTTTGCATGTGGTAGACATAAGAAGTTTGAAAATATGTTTTGAAAATCTTTCTCTGGCAGGTAACAAGATTCTATATTCCAGTGGGCTTAGAAGACTCGGGAAAGAGTCTTTAATGAGAAATTTCCCTTTTCCTAGAGCAAAGAGACACTAGATGCAATTTCATAATGTTAGTTGTAGAGTTATGGAAACAATCTGGAACATGATTCAGCAAAATACCTCTCCTCGTTTATACATAGCCCCAGAGATAAATTCTGTCTGTATAAACTCAGGTTTACCTCCTGTGACTTCCACTGACAGTTGATAAGGTGGTTGACTTTAGTATGATAGACTAGGCTCAGTTTAATTTACCATGTGACCCAGGTTGCTGAAATGGAGGAAAGTTGATTTGACTTGTTTTGGTTGCCTCCTGACAAGGGTTTCCTGGTCTAATTCCTAGCCAAGCATCTGAGTCACTTTCTTTCCCCAGTTGTTTTCAAACATGCCACGCTGTTTGAAAACAACTGGGGAAAGAAAGTGACTCAGATGCTTGGCTAGGAATTAGATCAGGATTTAAATATGTCTTTTTTTTTTATTCCAGGGCCACTGCTACTTTATTCCACTACTAAATGGAGGCATCACATCACAGTGAGGACTTTCCTCTATTTCTACTGGCCTTTTCCCTCAGCACTGGATCTCCCAGGACCACACTGACACACTGAAGGATTAGTAATGACTGTTCTTTGCCTATGGATATTTCTTGCCAAGTCTTAATTTTTTTTCCTGATCTTAAAAGCAATATAGACTAAAAAAAACCCCTAAGCACTATGAAATATGTAATTTAAAAATGAAAAGACACCCATTATCCAATCCTTCAAGAAAAAAAAAAAGATGTATGTTACTATAGATTTTTTTTCCCTATGAAAATACTTTTTCTATTTTTTTTTTTTTTGAGTTGGGGTCTCACTCTGTCTCCAGGTTGAAGTGCCATAGCATGATCATGGCTTATCCCATCCTTGACCTCCTGGGCTCAGATGATCCTTCCATCTCAGCCTCCTGAATAGCTGGGACTATAGGTGTACATCACCAAGCCTGGATAATTTTTTTGAATTTTTGGGGCAGAGATGAAGTCTCACTTTGTTGCCTAGCCTGGTCTCAAAGTCCTGGTCTCAAGAGATCCTCCTGCCTTGGCTTCCCAAAGTGCTGGCATTACAAGCATGAGCCACCATGGACTTCCATGAAAATACTTTTAAAGGAATCTTACTGTATATTGTTTTTTAAAACTTGATTTGTTCATTTAAACAAACAATAGAATAGAACATATTCTATTGTTCTATAGAATATGTACAAAGTTATGCAGTTTGCTACTCCCTCAGAGGATGTTCAGTTACTCTTTGTGGTGCTTTTTCATTTGAATTGGCCGTTTCCCTTCAAAATATGTTGACTACTTTTCAGCCACAAGAAGACACTCAGTTTCAGTAAGTATGTTTTCTTCATTGAATTCTATATTTAGACATATTGTTAAAATATATACATATATACACAGTCAATATTAAAATATTGAATGATGGGTTCAGCATAAGTATTGGCAAATCAAAACAGATGCCAGCTATAAGAAATTTGTCTTCTAAAATGACTGAAATAGATTCATTGATGTATAAACATAATAGAGACAATTTAAAAAATTTTTTACAACCAAGTAACTTTCTCAACTTTTTCCATTATAACTAAGCCAAATTCTTATCCTTGTCTCTTTATAGACATGAGCTAGACATGTAATTCTTGTATTTGGAATCAGTCCTGTGCTTAATTTGGTTCTTAAGCAAAAACACATTAAACTCCAGTCAACTGATGTTTTTTTTTAATTTTTAAAAATTTTGTAACTTTTCTTCACGCAGTTATTCTCAACAGTTTGCTATTTTGCCTCCCTGGGAATATTGTAATGTCTGGAGACATTTTTAGTTGTCACAACTGGGGTGGGGGGTGGAGCTGTTGGCATTTAGTAGGTAAAGGCAGAAGTGTTGTCAAACATCCTACAGCACACAAGACAGACCTCCCTCCATTGAATATCTGACTCCAAATACCAAGAGGGTCAAGGCTGAAAAACTCTGCTTTAGGGTGAGGGTAACAGTTCACTGCCTCCAAGCGGATCCTAAGGTAGTTGGTAGACTCCACACACGTACAATCTTCATAGTCATAGAAGACTTGTATTTGATACCTCGCTTTCTTTCTTCTCAAGATAACTGAGTTGAGCAGATGCTCAACCCCCAACACCTCAGAATGTGACCTTAATTGGAAAGAGGGTTGTTGCAGACGAAATTCGTTAAGATGAAATCATTAAAATGGGCCCTAATGTATTAGGAATGGTTGTCCTTAAAAAAGAGAAATTTGGAAACGGAGAGAGACATGCATACAAGGAGAAAGTCATGTGAAAATGAAGACAGAGCTCAGTTGATGCATCTACAAGCCAATATGTGACAGAGATCTCCAGCACACCATCAGAAATTAGAGATGCTCATGAAATAGATTTTCTGACAGCTTTCAGAAGAACCAACACCTTATTTTGGACTTCTAGTCTCCAGGCCTGTGGGACAATAAATTTCTGTCATATGTCTCCTAGTTTGTAACACTTTATTACAGAAAGCCCTAACAAACACATGCTTCCTGCTGGGTTAGGTTTCATTTAAAGATGGCTACTTAAAATATATGTTAAAGATGTAAACATATTCACGTCTTTTACCCACTTTTTAATGGGGCTGTTTGTTTTGTTCCTTTCGACGCTTTTGAGTTCCTTGTAGATCCTAAATGTTAGACCTTTGTCAGATATACAGTTGGCAAATATTTTTTCCCATTCTGTGGGCTGTCTCCCTGCTCTCTTGATGGTTTCTTTTGCTTTGCAGAAGATCGTCAATTTGATGAGGTCCTACTTGTCTATCTTATTTCTTATTGTATGGGCACTTTGGGTTTTGATCAGGAATTGGTTGCCAGTTCCAATTTCCATAAGGGTGTCTCCTGGATTTTCTAAGATTCTTATAGTTTGAAGTTTTACGTTTAGGTCTTTGATCCATTTAGAGTTAATTTTTGTGTATGGTGATAGGCAGGGGTACTGTTTTAATCTTCTGCATGTGATCAGTCAGTTTTCCCAGCACCATTTATTGAATTGGTTCTCCCTAGTGGTTGCTGTTGGAGGCTTTGTCAAAGATGAGTTGGCTGAGGAATTGAGACTTTGTTTCTGGAGTCTCTATTCGGTTCCATTGGTCTATATGCTTGTTCTTGTACCAATACTAGGCTGTTTTGATTATTGTAGCCTTATAGTAAAGTTTGAAGTCGGGAAGTGTGACACCTCCTGCTTTGTTTCTTTTGCTATGGATTGTTTTGGCTATTCATGGTCATTTATGTTTCCATATGAATTTCTGTATTGTAATTTCCAGGTCTGAGAAGAATGATGTTGGTAATATAATGGATATTGCATTGAATCTGTAGAATGTCTGGTAGGATGGGCATCTTAAAAATGATTCTTCCTATCCATGGGCATGGAATATTTTTCCATTTGTTTGTGTCTTCTTGGATTTGAGCAGTGTTTTGCAGTTCTCATTGTAAAGTTCTTTTACTTCTCTGGTTAGGAAGATGTTGAGGTATTTCATTTTTTTGTGTGGCTATTGTGAATGGGATCACGCTTTTTATTTGGTTCTCTGCCTGCTTGCTGTTGGTATATAAGAACAAACATGTCTTTTGCACATTTATTTTGTACATAGAGACATGAAAATGTGCTCAGCCTCACTAATCATCAGAGAAGTGCAAATCAAAACCACGTTGAGATACCACCTAACCCCAGTAAGAATGGCCATCATTAATAAAGTAAGCAATAACAGATGCTGGCGAGGATGCGGAGAAAAAAAGAATGCTTCTACACTGCTGGTGGGAATGCAAACTAGTGCAACCTTTTTGGAAGACAGTGTGGCAATTTCTGAAAGAACTATAAATTGACCTTTCATATGACCCAGCGATCCCCCTATTGGGGATACACCTGGAGGAACTCAAGTCATTCTACCGAAAAGATACCTGCACACGCATGTTTGTTGCAGCTCTATTCACAATAGCAAAAACGTGGAACCAACCATGCTTCCCATCGAAGCTGGACTGGATAAAAAAATAAGTGGTGTGT
>CAUYQG010037149.1:0-18832 GCA_963574415.1 Tarsius wallacei | reverse complement strand
ATAAATCAAAAGCATTAGCCGGGCGTGGTAGCGCGCATCTGTAGTTCCAGCTACTTGGGAGGCTGAGGCGGAGGGATCGCCGGAGCCCAGCAGGTCGAGGCTGCGGTGGCCGGGAGCGGCCACTGCACTCCAGTCTGGGTGACAGAGTGAGACTCCAACTAAAAAAAAAAAAACTGTGCAAATCTACAGCATGTTTGTTCAGAGACAAGCACACCTAAAGCTCTTGGCTTGAAGTGGCTGGTGAAAAGAGAACATAGAACAAGTAATGCAGCAGGTTTATCTCAGGAGACTTCCGTCTCCCAGAGGAATATCTTCTATGATGTGGTTCTACGCTGAACGAAGGGAGACTTATTTTCCTTCCCCAGAGATAAGTCAGTGCAGGATATAAAAGACCGTTCAGGAAGACGCATAATACTTTTTTTCATCTTTGGTAATTCCCTCTAAGATCTCTCTCTTTATTCCAGCACATTATTCATCTGTAATATAAAGGAGATAATATGGAAATTAAAGTGCTAATTTCAGCTGTTATGAGAATCAGGCCACAGTATAGGGATTAAGAAACAAAAGAACAAGAAAGAAAAAACCACAAAAAACTCCACCTTCCCAGACAGGTTGCTTTGAGCCTACGGATTTTTATGAACCATTTTCCCCAGCATTGAATGGAAAAGGCCTTTTTTGGGGTAAATTTCTGAACAAAGTAGAGGACTTGTGGCACTCACACTGATTTGTGGATACGTTCACGGGTTTCTTAACTGACAGATTATGAGAAATGTTGGGGGTGAGTTGCACACTGCCTTATTGGTAAATTCTTGTTCACGAGTAGTAAAAACTATCATTTGTTGAGTTCTAACCTTGCAGCAGACACTGTGCCAAGTTCCTCAAATCCCCTATCTTATTTAAATCTTAATCTAACCCCGTAAGATAAATATTCTTGTCCCCATTTCAGAGAAGATAAAATTGATTCTAAAAGAGGTTAAGTCGTTGGCTCAAAGTTATACACAGTAAGTGGTAAAGCCCAGATCCGTCTCCAAATCCTATGCTCTAGTGTATTAATGCCTATATCCACCAAATGTCTTATTGAACTTTATATAAATTATTTATGTAGTTTATGTGACATAATAAGCCACAAAAATAAAAAGGTAGCTTTTTATAGGCGTGGAGGCACACAGATTTGCATGTCTTAAGTCAGGTGGATGGATTAGGAGACCTTGTCTATAATTCCTTTTTAGAATCGCTATCTTATATTGTTCATCATTCTGCCTAAGCACACACATGGAAAACTTTCTTTTTTTTTCTAGGTTGAAAATGACGTGTCCTGCAGTTTAAAGACAAGTGAATGGGGGAGATAAACACTGAAGTATGAGATTCATGTATGGCTTGGTTTTGTCTTCAGATTACTGTTCTAATCACTTCTGGCCATGAACCTTGGCAATTTGACATTTTGTTTATTTCAGAGAGAAATAATATAGACCCAAGTCAGAATGTCAGGAGAGTGTATGGACATCCTCCCTACTCCATCCCATCCCAAGGAAAAGTGTAATAGGAGGAAACATCCTAGAACGGTCTTGTCCAAATGGAAATGCTAGCCAGGTGACTACCCAGCAACTGAAATAGAGCAAGTCTGAACTCAGATGTGCAAAATGCATACTGTAGGCCGGGCTCGGTGTCTCAGCCTGTAATCCCAGCACTTTGGGAGGCTGAGGAGTGGATTGCCTGAGCTCACGGGTTCGACACCCGCACCGGCAACTTGGCGAAACCTTGTCTCTACAATAAATCAAAAATTAGCCAGACATGATAGCGCGCATCTGTAGTTCTGGCTGAGGCGAAAGGATTGCCAGAGCCCAGCAGGTCGAGGTTGCAGTGGCCGGGAGCGTGCCACTGCACTCCAGTCTGGGCAACAGAGTGAGACTCCAAATCAAAAATAAAAAAAGAAACTGTATTTTGAAGACTTCCTGTGACAAAACAAAAAATGTTGTAAATTATTTTAATCCTTTTTTATGGATTGCATGTTGAAATGATAGATAATACTTTAGAAACGGTGAGTTAGATTTAAAATAAGGTCATGAGAATTCATTTCACTGGTTTCTTCTTCCATTTTTAAATGTAGCTTCCCATAACGTGAACATTGCCCATGCGACTCACATTATTTTTTTGCTCAATAGTGCTGTCCTGGAGTCCTATATTTAGCGTATTTATTTTCCAACCCATTTTGGAGGTTAATGAGGGAAGGATTCACGCCCTCGGACCCACAAAGAGTGGTTGTATAATGCTCCAATTCTGATATAGTGCAAAATCAATAGCAGATCTTCATCTAATTGCCGGGGATAATAAACTCATGCTTAAGTTCCACAAAGCCAAATCTCCTCTTGGAAACCCATGTGAATTATGGAAGGCACCCGGGCCCTGCAGTCATGCGGCCTGATTTTAAATATCCAATAGCCAGATGGTCATCTCAAGATGACCTTGAGAATTAGCCACCTCTGTGTATCACTCCGTGTCCTCCTGGCCCTACCTTCCACGGCAGCCACTGCTGTCCTGGCCATTTCTACCTAGGTCAGTGCCCTGCCTCACTCCACTCAGATTTCCAGTTTCCTGCCCCACGGAGTAGGCGTGAGGTGCCCCTGGGAACACATCTGTACATGCAAACCTGAAAGTGCCAGGGAGTTGGCACTTGTGGGGCCACCTTGACCAATCAGAGGCAGAGGACCAGAGAGAAATACTCCTTCCTTTCTTTGCTCACTCAGGTGAGAAGTCCTGCGACACACTTCCCAAACCTCCTCAGAAGGCCCCGGCAGGACTAAGCTCTGTCACCTTCAGAAGTGATCAACTTTAAAAAGCATCTGTGTGTTGACTTTTCCTTCTTGCCTGTTTCTTGCCCTGTGTCTGCAGTCCTTCTCCCTGGCTCGCTTCCCAAATAAGCACCTGCACACAGGTGTGTGAGCCATGCTCTGCCTTGGGGAGGACCCAGACTAAGGCACCTCGGAAAGTGCACCTTGCGAAACTGGGATCTCAGTCTCCTCCCATGTAAACTGAGAACAATAGCGCTTATTTTGAAGACTTGATGTTAGACATAATGTAGAAAACCCCTAGCAGAAATCTTCAAGTAGCTGTTATTATCACCTGCCTCGACATTTGTTAAGGCAAAATTTCATGAGAATGGCAGAATAGAACCCTTTAAAGAAGTTCTTTCACAAGCAACTTGGGAATGGTGGTGATTTAGAAGTGTTTTCTGATGGGGGAAGGAGTCTCAACTTTATCATTCTAAGATAACCCAACTGGCTTAGAAATAAAAAATATATGGTGAAGGCAAAACGATCTCCCTCGGGATAGTCACCCATGTGAGCATGGAAGAGGGAAGGAGATAACGGAGATAACGACTTCGTGAGACACAGGGTTCTTGTCTGGACTTCGTCACTCTGCCTTCTGTGAAGTCTGAACATGAGAAACAGAAGCACGGGAGACATGACACACTCCTAAGGGGCTTAGAAAAGAAAGCAAAAGCGCTCATACTAGTATGTTTTAAAAAAAGGTATTGAGAGTTTAATGTATATTACATACAAATATCAGACAATAAACTAGAGTGTGAAACTTGCTTTTATCCCCTCATACATGTACCTGATTTTTATGTATAGCCCCCAAACTATATTGATATTGGAAACTCAGTCTTAGTCAATTTCAGAGAAACTCAGTGGATTTAGGGTTTCTCATTTCCTTTTCGCCTTGAGGTTGCACTCAGTTCATGGAAGGGAGAGGGGAAGCGGGGAGGAAGGAGAGTCAGGCGTTGTTATCACAAAGTCACCCATGGGATCAGGAGAAAGGAGGCTGTCTGGTTCTTGGCTGCCATTTTTCCTTGCTGGTAGCTGCTGAAACGACCATCAGCCTCCCTGGCCTTGGTCTTCTCATGCCTAATCACTGGTCTCCTATATATAATGTAACTCTCCTGCTCTGTTCTCTAGAGTCTGACAGTGCAACCTCTCTGGATCCTTCAGTAACTCATGCCTTCTCTTCTTAACACTTACCTCTATACAAAATCCCTTGTCCATTTAATCATTAATGTCTTTTTCCTCTGCCTCCACTCTATTTCCAGCAGAACATAAAGTTTCACAAAGCAGAGACCTTGGCTGCCCTATTGGCTGCTGTGTCTAGAAGAGGGGTCTAGAACACGACTTGGCGTGTGATAGGCATTTATTCAATAAACATGTGAATAGATTCGTTAGTTAATGACATGCCAAGAAGTAGTCTCCTTTAAGCACACGAGTCTCTGGAGTCTTCTCATTAATATCAATAAGGTAGTGAGAAATGGGATAAAACAGGGATATAGACAGAGAAAGTTATA
Source organism: Tarsius wallacei (assembly GCA_963574415.1). Lineage (NCBI taxonomy): Eukaryota > Metazoa > Chordata > Mammalia > Primates > Tarsiidae > Tarsius > Tarsius wallacei. The sequence goes on along the minus strand of CAUYQG010037149.1, from coordinate 14,496 downwards.
AACAATTAGCTACAGAAAGAAACGGGCAACCAAGCAGAACATGGCTCATTCTGTTGAAGCCTTTTCCATTCCACCCGTTCTATCTCTGCCCATTTTATCATTTTTGAGTTTATACATCAGGAGCTGTGATAGGTGCTTATAGGTCCATATAAATAAATAAGGAAAAATAGGAAAGACTGCATGTGTTCACAGAAACAATAATGATACAAACACCTCTTTGTGGTTTGTAAGAAGTGTTTCTGAACAATGGGATATTAAGTAATCATAAAGAATTATCTATAGATTTTTAATAGTAGGGGAAAAAATATTCCATAGGTTCTTGAAAAAAACATGGCTTATCTCAAATACTTAAAACGTATTATAATTACTAATTTTATAATATTTATTAACTGGGAAAATATCTAAGATGTTGAATTTTAAGGAATTTTACTGTCCTTCAATTAAAAATGCATTTAGCTGTAAATAATAGAAAATTTGATCTGACTCGGTGGCTCGGCCTGTAATCCCAGCACTTTGGTAGGCCAAGGTGAGTAGATTGCCTGAGCCCGCAGGTTTGAGACCAGCCCGGGCAACTTGGCGAGACCTCATCTCTACAATATATAAAAAAAAATTAGCCAGGCATGGTAGCAGACGCCTGTAGTTCCAGTGACTTGGAAGGCTAAGGCAGAAGGATCACCGTCCCCCAGCAGGTCGACGCTGGGGTGGCCGTGAGTGTGCCACTGCACTCCAGCCTGGGCCACGGAGTGAGACTGCAACTAAAAATAAATATATAATATAATAATAGAAAATTTGACTTTCAATGGCTTGAGAAAATATAGTCTTATTTTTTCACATACTTGTAAGTATGAGGGTAGGTGGCTTTGAGTCTTGGTTGACAACTAAGTCATGTTACAGCCAGCATCTCCTCTCCTCTCTTGACTTTTCCTTTGTGTTTACAGCACATCGTCACAGATGCCTGCTGCTATGGACCTAACTTCTCCAATGAAGGAAAGAGGAAAGGCAGGTATGAAAAACGCAATAGCTCTGCCCAACCCTTCATCAGGAAAGCCAAGGTTTTCCCGTGAGTTCCCCAGGCAGACTTGCCCTCACATCCTCCTGGTCAGAAATGAGTCACCTGATCTCTCCCAGAGACAAAGGGGTTTAGAAAACCAGAGCACAGGATCGTTGTCCCTGGTACAATCGTGATCCTTCCTGGGGCTTGGCAAATTGGGGCCTTAAACAAAGTCTGGGTTATGTCAGAAAAACGGAGCTGGGGACCGGAAATGGGCTATGTGTCTGCCACGAAGTCAAGAAAGAATGCCATTCACTCTGATAAATTCACAGTGGTAAACGAACCTGCTAGATGTTGCAACTGTACCTAGAAAGGTCGTGGGATGGTGCCCAAAGAGAAGAGTGGTATTTCACACAAGAGATGTAGCACTGGCCACAGTAGGAAGGTGGTTTGAGAAACGCTGAGTAGTCAGTCGGCTATAGCTAGACAGTGTGGAACCATCAAGAAGGCGTTGAAGCCGGAAGACAGGACAGGATCACATGATGCATAATGACAGTTTGCATGTTTTCACTGTGTATTATGGGTCAGATACTTGTATTCCCATTGTTTCATTTAATTTTCACAACAACGTCATGATATAGGTGCTACCATTTGTTCCCCCATTTATGTGTGGAGAGGTGAAAATTAGAGGCTAAGGTCAAGTGGCTAAGCAGTAGTGCTAGGATTGAATCTGAGCTCCACTGTGGCGTTCTGGAATCACACTGCTTGGAGCCCACTTACCCATTTCCCCTCACTTACACCCCGATCCCTACCTTCACTGTCTCCTTCGGTGATCCCCTAAGGGAACGTGGGGTAACCACTGAACGCAAATTTAAAACCACTGTGGCAGAGAACTCCTGTGTGTGTAGACAAGGGCATGAAGTAGGAAGGACCTGGAGGTGGGAAGAGTCATACGGAGACTGAATCACCCACAAAGACGCCTCTCCTTGTCCACCCCTCTCAAATTGAAGCAAAATAGCACGTCTGAAATGGGTGCTCCTCCCCTGGAAATGTACATTACCTAAAATAAACACAAAAGTGCACGAGTCAATGACTGGGCTATAACTCATCAGCTAGAAGAGAAGAGATGGCCTTAACGGCTTAGCAGAAAGGCTTCCCAGAAACATCTTTCAAGAGCCAGTTCAGCTGGCTAAAACGTATTGCCTGAAACACTAATAAGTACTGGCAATCCACACAATAGATATGTATGTTTTCACACTGATTTTAACCAGAATGTCAAATGAGTCTTCCAGAATTCAACAGACCTTACAGTTACACGATCCTCTGTTTGTTCCAGAGTAAGACAATATTCCTTCAGCTTCCACGTTCTTCATCCATATTCATAAGATTCTTTTATAAAAACCTAACCTCTCTCCCACCATGTTTGTAAAAAAGATATGGGTGCATGATCAAAATCCGTAAAATAATGAGTGTACCAATGATCTAATTTTCACTTCTAAAACATGAATAATTTCTGTGTTCTTCAATTTTATTTCAGGGCAATACCAGTCAGTAGGTCTTAGTTGGGCACTACTGTGGAGGTAATGTGTTCGCTGTGCCAGACTGTCCAGAGCACTTCAGGACACTCAGTGGCACTGGGCACCAATAGCCCTCCCCAACCATCACTACAATTTTTTTTAATGCCCACATGCAATTTCAAGCATCCCCTCCAGGCATGTTTTGCCTTCGTTCTCTTTACTCTCTTGAGAAACACTGGTTGAAGATACAGAGTTAGGATTTAGGTCTAGCTGTCTATTCATAGGAAAATAATTAATGTCCATGTTAAAACAGACATGATATTAGAGATTTGATATTTAATATTGTGTGTATCAAATGAAATATGTACCACACAATCCTGGATATATACTCAAGTCCTTAAGGCATTCCAGGTAAATATGCTGGCTTGCACCAGGCATGGCCCATTAACTCTTTTTCCTCTCTCCCTGGGAAATGCTTACATGGGTGGACAAAGTTCTGCATTACCATAGTCTGACCGCTGTTCATTGAAGAAAATGGAAAAGTTGAAGAAATATTTTTGAAAAGTAAGAATAGCTATTGGTGCAAAGTCAGATACTATATAAAGAATAATGGGAGAGAGAGGAAAAGCCCATTCTGGAAAAGGCAAGAATTGCAGAATGGTAGAGTTCTGTTTCCTTGATTTATGAATTCATGGACTAGAAAATTGATTCATAGATTAGAAAATGACCTTTCAGGATTTCTTATAGCGAGTGTTCCCTCCATGAGTGGGAAGGTAAACCAGACAATCCAAAAAGTTCATCTAATTGCTAAAGTTCTGTAAAATATCTATGATTGAATCTGCCAATCTCTGGCGTTAAAGATGGGAATGGCTTTACATTATCCTCGTCTACAATCTTCCTTTATGTATGTTGATGACTGACACACTAGACTATGGCTGAATCATCAGTCTTGGATCGGTAACTGGCACCAAAATATGGCTTCCATCCACTGAGTTACATCCGCAAACTCACAGACATATGAACATTTTTGCCACAGATACTTAACTAAACAAACAACATGTGTGGACATTGACGAAAGCTCAGCTCCTTTTCAAAGCAGTGAAAACAAGAGGAAAAAGGGATCTTTGTTAACACCTTGTTGAATACGCTAAGTTTACTTTAGATTTCAGCCTTGCAAAAAACCATTCTGGGAGCAAAAATGTTCTCTTAATTAGAGAAATGCACTCTGCTGGATATTTCTTGTTTCTCCTCCAAGATATTCCCCACCCTGCTCTGCACCCTGAGGGGCAAAGCTTTCTAGATTAGGCATCTGGGCTCTTGGCTCTCTGGCTTCCATTTGGATTTGGCCAATGGTAGAGATCTGTAGGAGGAGGGTGGATGGGAGGGAAAAGAGAGGGAAGTATTTCTCTGGTTCCCATATTGCGCGATCATGGCAAATTGGCGGCATTCCTCAGTCAAATGCCATCGCTCTTGCCTGACAGCCCCCCGATAGCTAATATTATAGCTGGTAACTATTCCGGATTCATTTCCTCCTCTTGTCCTTTTAGGACCAAGGATGGTAATAATTTCTCACCGCCACTAACCCTGAGACATTGCACCGTCCCTTGTTGGTCTTCCTAAACCCTACAATATGTCTTTGATTAAATCCCCTTAATTGACCAGTTTTTAGTATGTCATCTATTTCATGCTGGAACTGACTGATACACTCCCCTTTTAAAGTTGGCTGCAGTCATCTCATATCTACATTATTGAGTCAACTGTAACACAGTGGTTTTAAGTGCTGGTGGGGGAGTCTAAATGCTTGACCACTTTCCTACCATGTGATCCTGAACACATTTCTTTTCTTTTCCACATCTCAATTTCCTTATCTATAAGACAGAATGTATACTAGTAGTATCAACCCCATGGTTCTATTTTGAGGATTAAATTAACTCAGAAGGATGCCTGGCACATAGTCAATGCTTACAAATATTGATTACTTAAATTGTGTCCATGCACCTTGTATCAGTTTTGGGAATAGGCACTGAAATAGCAGTAAAAAGGGGCAATATCTCTAAAGACGAATGTAGGAAATCACCATTTCAGTGCTTTTATTTATCATTGCTTAGAACTGAAGATAAGTATGTTGGACTAATTTTCTCTGAACCTTGGGTCTCAGCTTTAATGTAATTGTCCAAAATTCAGCTATGGTGGTAAATGAAATTGTAATTGATGAAACATACATTCATTAATGATAATATTAGAGTCACACTTAAGCAGGTTAATTGAGAAGAGTTCTGTGAAGGGACTATTTATAAAGATGTTAGTAAGGGTAAGGGAAACAAACAAGAAAGAGGAAAATATCTCAATATTAGCAACATGTAGGAACTGTTACCATCCATAAGCCAGAAGGAACGGTGAGGAGGAAATGAGAAGGGATAGGTTACACAAACTTGAAGATACCCTATAGCTGTAATTGTCAAGAAAACTACCTAATAGGAGCTGTGGTCTTTAACAAAAGAGCTAGGGGAAAAAATACCCTGCCTGTTCCTTCTTCTTACCCTCCAGTCTCCCACTGACACCTCTGCTTGGGGAGGGGAAAGGGAAACAAATTGACTCAGTACATGGAGGTTAGCCTCCCAGGCAGCAGAACAGAAGGCAGAATTGTAGAAGATGGGTGTGGAGGGACAAGTGGAGATTGGCCAACCCAACATACAAGACCAATGGCAAATACAAATCTCTCCAATAACTCACCTTTGGTTTTGACTGGCATTCTAAGAAATGTTACGACATAGGAAAGTAGAATTGGGGCCAGGTGCTGTGGCTCATGCCTGTAATTTCATCACTTTGGGAGGCCAAGACAGGAGGATTGCTTGAGCCCAGGAGTTCAAGGCCAGCTTGGGCAACATAGCTAGACCTTGTCTTTGCCCAAAAAAATAGCCAAGTGTGGTGGCAGTGCCTGTAGTCCCAACTACTTGGGAGCTGAGGTGGAAGGATTGCCTGAGTCCAGGAGGTCGAGGTTGTGGTGAGCCATGATAGTGCCACTGCACTCCAGCCTGGGTTACAGAGCAAGATCCCAACTCAAAAAGCAAACAAAAACAAAGTACAATTGTGAATAAAATATGGAAAATGTGTCCATGCAGGTAGTATAATCCCAAAATTAACTCCATCAAATTTCATAGTATGTATCTAAAACACTTTCACCGTGGATTGTCCTTGTGATAACGGTGACAAAGATGGCAACAATGATGATGACGATTGCAACAATTTTTTATCAAGTGTTTACTATGTACCAGGTTTTTTACATAAATGCTTTCATTTAATCCTTGCATTCACTTTAGAAGGAAGGCATCATTACATTATTTTATGCATACATATACAAAGAGGAAGTGACAGATTAAGAGATATTAATTGCCTTGGGTTCATATGATTAGAGTAGCAACCTCTGGTCAACATGACACACACCACTCAAACTTGCAGCTAGCAAAACAGAATAAACTCAAAGCAATTAAGAAAAAGGAAATGGTAGGCACAAATCAATAAAAAAGCAAACAAGCCAAAAAGGGAAAGAGTAGCAATGATCAACAAAACTGAAGGCTTTTTCAAAAATACATTTTTATTTTAGAATAATTTCATCTGTAGAGGAAAGTCACAGAGATAATATTATGTTAAAGCTCTCAACCAGTTTTCCCTAATGAGGACATCTTACACTACCATGGTTCAGTTTTCGAAACTAAGAAATCAATGTTGGTATACATTACTATTCGCTAAACTCTAGACTTCATTTGGATCTTGCCAGTTTTTTCACTAATGTCAGGGTTTTTAAGGGGGGAAAAACTAATAAAATAGAAAAAACAAACTTTAGTAACTAATCAAGAAAAAAAAACACCGAAATTATATATATATAATAAACATATATATAGTTCTCTGCCCCCAGTATCTGGTACAGAGCTCCTAAAACTCTTGTAATTTCCTGAGCAATAGCAGTGCTAAGAGAATCTTTTGTTCTAATATCTGGTCTTTTGCCCTCCTCGTTCTTGAGGCAGAACTCCTAAGACCTTTGTAATTTCCTGCGTGATAGAAGTGTCTGACACAGAGCTCTTAAACTCCTTGGAATTTCCTGGGTGTTAGGGGCATCTTATGTTGTAACGAGGCAACTCTGGCAGATGACCAGTCACCAGAAAGACCAAGCCATGATTAGAAGCTTGGAGCGTTCAGCCCGACCGCACCCCCTGCCCACCATCCTCCAGAAAGAGGAGAGGAGCTGGAGATGACGTTCATAGTTGATCGTGCTTATGCGAAAAGTCCTTCATGGAAAAAAAAATCCCTGAACTATGGGGTTCAGAGAGCATCCAGGTTGGTGACCACATCCACATCCCGGGAGGATGATCCACCCCAACTTCAGGGGAATAGAAGTTTCTGAGCTCAGGACCCTTCCAGATCTTACCCTCTGTATCTCTTCATCTGTCTTTTCATCTATATCCTGGATTAATCTTTTATTAATAAACCAGTAAACATAAGTAAAATATCTCCCTGAGTTCTGTAAGGCGCTCTAGCAAATAATTGAACACAAAGAAGGGTTTGTGGGAAGCCTAGTATATAGCCAATGGTGGGTCAGAAGCGTAAGTCACAACCTGAGGATTGTGATTGGCATTGGAAGTTGGAGTTAGTCTTGTGGGCCTGAGACCTTCACCAGTGCAATCTGATGCTGTTTCCAGGTTGGTAGTGTCAGAATTGGCTTAAATCAAGTATTGCTTGGTGTATGGCAAAACAGCCCCCACACATCTGATGTCAGAAATCCTTTGGTTTTCTTCCTAGCTCTAATAAGCACAAATAAGGAAAATTAGAAATATATTTTTAATACATAAGATGCTTGTTTTGGGCAGAGACTGTTGCACACAACAAATTCTGGCCTCCTTTGCAATTTTGTGTGGTCCCATGACCAAGCTCTTCCCCATGGAATGCCAGTGGTATCTATGTTCGCCATGTCAGAGCTGGGTCTTTAGATTTTGGGTGTGTCTCCTCCAAGTCTTTCTCTTGTTCCCATTATAGACCCATTTTTTTCTAAGAAAAGGTAGAGCAGCTATTTGGTCCCCCTTGATGATCTCAAGGAACAGTGGTTCAAACCACCATTTTTAAGCCATTCACATCAGAACTATTATGTGAGACAGAGATAAATGGCTTAATTCCATTAATTTAGAATTTGTTTAAAACATATGTGCAGCAAACTGAAACAGAAGGGGACTTATTTAACTTGATAAAAAGAATATCTAACAAAAGCTCAGAGCAAATGTCATAGCAAAGGTTTGAAAGAATTTTCATTAATGCCAACAATAAGATAAAGATGCCCATTATCTTCACTGTCTTCTTCATTATCTTCACTACCATATAACATTGTACTAGAGATTCTGACACTTCAATAAGGCAAGAAAAAGAAATATGATGCATGAGACTTACAAATAGACACCATTGCCATTATTTTCAATACTAGATATTTATTTACACAGAAAATTAAATAGAATCCAGAGTTATTGAAATATACAAGAACTTGGCACGTTTGCTGGATAGAAATCAATAGCATTCTTGTGACCCATCATTAAATAGGTTTGGGACAATTGGATTTTCACACAGAGAAAAAAAATTAAATTAAATCTGTGAATTACTTAGACCAAAAAAATTTAATCCCAGATTAATTAGAGACTTATGGGGGAAAATAAAAATTTAATTATTTTTATTTTTAATTTTTTTTAAGTGAGGAAGCAGGATTTATTGAGAGGACAGAAAAGCTCCCACAGTAGGAGGGGACCTGAGGAGGTTGCCCACAAAACTTTAATTCTATCAAAAGAAAGTATATGAAACTAACTAACTCTATGAACTGAAGGTAAGAAGGAATTTTAGGCAGTACACCCAAAGCACAAAGCATTCAGGAAACGTTTGGTAAGTCACCTTCCATCGCCAATTCTGTCACTCAATGTTTAGCAAGCGACCCCAAAGGAAAAGGAAGTTACAAGTCACAGACAAGGAGAAGATATTCATATGAGGGGGGACCCCCAAAAAAACAGAATTTCTGTAGAAAAAATTGTGTATTTATTCTTACATGTTTAAACTTCAGTCACCTTCAAAGTAACTCTCCTCTTGGTGCAATGCACCCATCAAGATGCTGTTTCCACTGCTCCAAACAGCTTTTGAGCTCGTCAATTTGGATGCCTTTTAGAGCTTCTGCCATTTTTTTGTTTCGCCTCTTTCACATCGGCAAAATGTTTCCCTTTGAGGACTTTTTTTATCCAAGGAAACAAAAAAAAAATTGCTCAGGGCAAGATTGGGTCAATAGGGAGGCGGGGGCATGGGGCTCATGACTTTTTTTGGTCAAAAACTGCTGAACACTCAGTTCCGTGTGGGCAGGTGCACTCGTAAATTGCCCACCACGAAACGGCAAGTGCGTTGGAAAAAAAAATTCACTGAAGCCGAATGCAGCCTCTCACAACAGCACTCGCTGGTACACAAATGCCGATGGGTTCCTGGAGCACTTACCTAGTGAGGAAAGCCTGTCCTACAAGGGGCCCACCCTCCAAAAGATTTGGGGATTCTCCCTCATAATGCACATACAACTAAGAACTGGTACCAGAATATATAAATAACTTCTAAGCGATGTGGGAAAAGATAAATAACACAATGGAAAAATAGGAGACAATTATGCATAGATTATTTACAGAATAAGAAACAAAAATGGCAAATAAATTTATGAAAAGATACTCAATGTAGAAAAAATTGGGAGACTAATATAACCCACCAACAGAATTTTTACAATGCCAACTTTTTGCCCTGGTGGTTTCCGATTTTTTTTTTAAGCCTAAGGCGTTACTCAAAAAAATCTAAAATCTCCCTTATTTCTTTACTCCCTGGCTCTCAGGTTCACTCCAGGACAATAACAAACATGCAGTGTGTCTAAATATTCTAATTCGTGTTTTTAAATGCACATTTTACATATAAACATTATCGTGTGGTTTTCAGAATGTCCTTAGTGGAATTTTTCCCCAAAAAGTAAAAATAAAAGTGGTCAGAGCCCAACATTCAATCGTGGGTGGGCCTAACTTCAAAACCCACACTTTTACCACCATGGGTGATTATGTGCTATTTCCTAAACCATGAAGATTTCCTTTGCATGTCAGACCCAGACGGTTAGCCTGGGTCCCATATCTCTAGGGCTTTCTTGACCGGGGCGAGTGTATGAAGCAGAATGGAGCTGTGGGTGAACTGGGGGCCTCTGGCAGCCAGAAATGCAGCCCTGGTGAAAACCCTGTAGCAAAATCCGAGCTTGAAGACCCAGAAAGACTAAATCTAAACCTTCAACTCCTCAGAGGCAGAATGTTGATCTGGGTAGCAGGAACAATAGACCAACATGAGAGGAGATGGTGGCAGAAGGAGAAGACTCTAGCAAGGGAGAACTCCAGTCTCATTGACCTCTGTCTCTGGGCCTTTGACCTTTATACATTTCTAGCTCTCTTCAAGGTCCTGGAAAGGAAACAACATTTTCTCTCCTGAAATTAATACTTTCTGGCTATGGAAAACTCTATGTTTTTCCCTTCATGTCAAGATTAAAAAGAGGTGGCCGGGCTTGGTGGCTCAGCCTATAATCCCAGAACTTTGGGAGGCTAAGGCAAGTGGATTGCCTGAGCCCATAGGTTCGAGACCAGCCTGGGCAGCTTGGCGAGACCTCATCTCTACAATAAATCAAAAAATTAGCAGAGCGTGGTAGCATACCTGTGGTTCTAGCTACTTGGAAGGCTGAGGCAGAAGATCACTGGAGCCCAGCAGGTCGACACTGGGGTGGCCATGAGTGTGTCACTGTACTCTAGCCTAGGTGACAGAATAAGACTCCAGCTCAAATAAATAAATAAATAAAAGATAAAAAGAGCCATAAAGAAGGACAAAATCATGGACTTCTCAACTAATTGGATGGAGTTGGAGATAATCATTCTCAACGATCTATCACAGAAACAAAAAACTGAATACCACATGTTCTCACTCATAAGGGGGACCTGAACACTCATCACAATAGCACAAGGGAGGGATCGGCAGTCACGGGACACTTTCAGGAGAGGGAGAAGGGGGGGGGACACGTAACAACGCAAAGCATACCTGATCCTAAACGAGGGGTAACGAGGGCCAGTTGGAGAGCCAAACTTCACCTGCACGTACATGACTTATGTACCTAATCCTGACTTGTACTCCCACATCTTTATTTTCAAAAGTTTAAAAAAGGATTAAAAAAATACATCTTTCCATTCCCCTCCTTCTCCCTACCAGGCTAGTTTTGGCCAACATGTCACCTCCATCTCCATCTTTTTGCTTATGAAGCAGCAAATAACCTGGGCACGGTGGTTCACACCTGTCATCCCAACCCTTTGGGAGGAGAGGCGAGAGGATTGCTTGAACCCACGGGTTTGAGACCAGCCTGGACAACTTGGCGAGACCTCGTCTCCACAATAAATTAAAAAATTATCTGGGTGTGGTGGCATGCTCCTGTAGTTCCGGCTACTTGGAAGACTGAGGCTAAAGGATCACTTGAGTCCAGCAGGTAGAGGCTGCAGTGGCTATGAGTGTGCCACTGCACTCCAACCGGGGTGACAAGAGTGACTGACTTTAAAAAAAAAAGAAACGGCAGAAAAGATTGGATGTTCCCACTCCCAGAGCAGTGACTGACAAGATGTAATCCTGCCCCCTTTTGCCCTTTCAGAAAAAGTCACCATCCTGTTGGTGGGGGTGCAGGAGCTTTTTGATGGAAAAAGAAAGGATCCCAGAAAACACTACGCAACAGAGCTCACTGGGGCCCTGGCACGTGGAAGCTTGACTGAGGAAGAGAGACGAGCAGGTGAGCATGGTGTGGAGAGAGGTCAAAGAAGTCGATATGAAGAACGAGACAGAAGTCCTAGGAGCATAGTAAAGCTCTTCAGCTATCATAACCCCGCCACAATGGTGTCAGCATAGCTGGGTCAATTAGCTGCCTACTCTGTCTTCCTCTGTAGTTAATAATGGGCAATATCCTCTCCCTTTAAAGGATGAAAATGAGGGATTTGTGGTTATAGTAAGCGATCATTAAAAGCACATGAATTCCTAAAAGCCTCTGAAAATAAATTAGTCTTCACATTACCATCTGCAACCGTTTCACCTCAGTCAGTGATCCCATTAGCCCTCGTGTGCTCCGAAGAGGGGCGGGCTTGGGTGTTACTTAAGGAAAGCTCTCCAAGGAGAGCCAAGTGGGTTGCAGAGATCAAAAATAGAAATTCCAAGGTGGCATCTCTACTCTCACACTGCTCCCGAGCCAGGACCCTTGTGCCGCACGAGAGGCATTGACTGGGCCATCTCTCAAAAGTCAAGACAGACTCTCCAATGCAAGCCATCCATAGAACTGCAGGCGACAGGGAACAGGAGGGGAATCAGCACATTCGATGCAAATATAATCTACTTGGGTTCTGTCTGTGGGTCTCCGCTTTCCAACAAACCAGGATGTGTTTAAACCCACCTTCCGGGCCTCTCTGCAACATCAGGTATTGTTCATGCTGCTTCCTCTGGAACTTACCTTTTCCTCCCAGGTGTGGGGTTGAAGATTGCCCCCCCCCACACACACACACACCTCAAATTCATGTCCTTCCAGGGACCTCAGAATATGACCTTATCTGGAAATAGAGTCACCGCCGATGTGATGACTTAGGACAAGGTCATACTGAAATAGGGCTTGTCCTTAATCCAACATGACTAGTGACCGCATAAGAAGAGGAGCAGAGACAGAGGCCAGAGACTTACAGGGACAAAATCATGTGACAAGAGATGTAGAGATCGGAAGGATGTGTCTGCAAGCCAAAGAACGCCAAGGATTGATAGCAGTACTGGCAGCTGAGAAAGACGCATGGAGCAGAATCTCTCTGTAAGCCTCCAAGAAGGAACCAGCCCTGTTGACAGCTTGATTTCAGACTTCTGTCCCCTGGAACCGCGAGGGAATACACTTCTGTGTTAAGCCTCTCCGTGGTGGTGTTTTGTTGCTGCAGGCCTAGGAAACTAATCAGCTTGACTTTTATAACGCCACACTCTTTGGCCTCATACTTTCTCTGATCACTATTCTCCCTGGTTCTTAAATGAACCAGGCTCTGTCCTGGGCATTGCCTTTTTCTCATTCCAATCTCCCCCGAGATGATCTCAGTCATACTCATGACGTCCATTGCCACCTTCATGCAGTTGACTCCTATATTTACACTATCTCCAAAGTCCCATATGTAACTTCCTACTTGAACTCATGTCTTGGCTTTCTCAAAGTCGGGTGTGCCAAACCAAGCATTGTCTGTCTCCCCATTTCAGCTGATCCTTGAAAAACTTGGAGCTTAGGAGCACTGACCCCCATGCAGTCAAAAATCCATGTATAGCTTTTGACTCCCCAAAATCTTGACTGCTAATGATAGCCTGCTGTTGACCGCAAGCCTTACTGATCACAGAATCAATTAAAGCATTCTTTGTGAGTTACATGTATTAGATACTGTATTCTTACCATAAAATAAGCTAGAGAAAAAAATGTTACTAAGAAAATCATGGCCATTGCCTTACTAAGCTGTGGTTTGGCCATGTTTTCTTAAGCTTTGGCCTCCTCCCCTACCCTGGGGAGGTGAATCCCTCTTTCTCTCTCTCCAATTTACTTTCTAAATAAACTATATTTTTTAATCTAAAAAGAAAAGAAAACCATAAGGAAGAGAAAACATATGTACCATTCATTAAATGGAAACGTATCATCCAGGTGTGGTGGCTCACACCTGTTATCCCAGCACTTTGGAAGGCTGAGGCTGAAGGATCGCTTAAACCCAGGAGTTTGAGACCAACATGGGCAGCATAACAAAACCTCATCTGTACAAAAATTGTGCTGAAGAAATCAGCTGACGTGGTGGTGTAGTCCCAGCCACTCGGGGAGGCTGAGGCAGAAGGTCCTCCTGAGCCCAGAAAGTCGAGGCTGTGGTGAGCCCATGGTTGTATCACTGCACTCCAGTCTGGACAACACAGTGAGATCTCGACTCAGAAAAAAATAATAATAATAAATGGAAGTGGAGCCGCAAAAAGGTCTTCATCTTCACTCTCATGCTGAGGACTAGGAAGAGGAAGGGTTGGTCTTGCTATCTCAGGAATGGCAGCAGAGCAAGAAAATTTGCATATGCATGAACCCCTGCAGCTCAAACTCTTATTGTTCCAGGGTCAACCTGTCACCTCCATCTTTTTCCTTACAAAGCAGCAAATAAGCCAGGCGCGGTGGCTCATGCCTGTCATCCCAGCACTTTGGGAGGCATAGGCGAGAGGATTGCCTGAGCCCACAGGTTCGAGACCAACCCAGGCAACTTGGTGAGACCTCATCTCTACAATAAATAAAAAAATTATCTGTGTGTGGTGGCATGCTCCTGTAGTTCCAGCTACTTGGAAGACTGAGGCTGAAGGATCACCTGGGCACAGCAGATAGAGGCTGCGGTGGCTATGAGTTGTGCCACTGCACTCCAGCCTGGGCGACAAGAGTGAGACTCTAAAAACAAAAAAGCAGCAGCAAAAATAGGATGTCCCCACACTCAGAGTAGAGTGACTGTACACACACACACACACACACACACGTATTTTTTTCCTCCAAGACAGGGTCAGCAAACTCTTCCTTTAAAGACAGATAACAAATTTTTCGGCTTTGTGAGGAAGTCTCTGTCACAACCTCTCAGCTCTACACAGATGCGTGTGACTGTGTTCCAACCAAACTGGATTTCAAAAACAGGCAGCAGGCAGGATGCACCCCACATGTGTCATTCGCGGGCCCCTTCTCTAAAGGAATGCCTTCTCAGGTGCGCGAGCCATCGCCCCAGCCAGAATCCTGCAGTTAGCCTCCTCCTTTTCCCTTTCCACTCCCCCCCCCCCGCCCCCCCCCCCCACGTCACCACTGTCCCCCAATGCCTCCTCAGTCCTGCAAAATTTCCTTCCTAAACGCCCTTCGGCCAT